>JAMKCH010009836.1:0-213340 GCA_023653785.1 Ophioderma brevispina | reverse complement strand
AGAATATAGATGATGCTTACACATTGCAGACAACATTCATTTATCTTGATCTGTGTACAAAATGACCTCTCACCAAATGTCAAGTTCTCCTGCTATAAAGCGACTGGTAACTTCAAAACTGAATTTTCTGGGAAGATTAGGACCATCCCGCTTCAACAAAAATAAAAGTCATATGATCAAGGCTGATTTTTTGAGTTACGAGCATCGAAAATTTTGCATGTTTTCAAAACGTCCACGCCTGTTTAATGTTAATATAATTAAAATGTCCACAGTTTTCCCCAAAACCTCAGAAATTAAGACAAAAATGGCACAGACAAAAAAATTATACCACCCAATGGTTTTGTTACTAGTCCACACATTATGATTAATCTCAAATTTCTTTACAGACATACAATTTATCACATTTTGTGACTCTTCATTAGGCAAGGGCCATATTTTGGGACGCCACACTGTCCTCACACTGAACGGTGTCTGCTACACCTAGTTTATTTATGGTGTGATTCCAAATAGGCAATTGTAGGCCGACTGCCGTTATTGTCTGGTAAGGTCCGCAGAACCGGTACAGTATGTGTTCGCGGGTAGCCCAAACCCCACCTCCACGTGTTACCAGACGGATAGCCCAGGCTTACCATGTCGTTCAGCACGGTTTACTGCTCTGAATTTTAGGCCTACCAGAGTCGCCCCAGCATTGGTTTACAGCTTGGATTTCCAGCAGTTACTCGAGCTTGGATGCGAGCCTGTAGACGGTTCCTAGTTCCCACCCGCGACTCGAGCTTTGGACGCGAGGCCGTCAAGACAGCCTGGGTGAACTAACGGGGACACATGGGTATTGGCCTGATACTTAATGACCAGCGTTATTCTTAATACCAGCAACCACTTCGGCTGGATTTCCAGCGACTATGGAGCTTTGGATGGAAATGAGGCTAGGAGAAATCTTGGAAAACAAGCTGGTGTCCTCCGTACAGATACAGTTTCTATTGTTTGAGATGCAAGCTCCAGCGTTTAATGACAGTACCACCTCTCCATATAATAAGTTCGTAATCGAAGCTGTACATCGCATGGTGTCTGGCGCCATAGCCCTACAGCTGAAAGCGCCATGCAAACTCACACCAACCACCACCGTGCCGTTAAAGTTGCTTGTTTTTTGTTTAACACCATAGAAATAAGATTTCTATTTAAGGTATAAACTCTGTAGTGAGTGCCAATCTGATCTTTCCCGTTCGTAAAGCCACATAACCTGTGAGGTTGTGGTAATAACGTTCTGGCTTGGGTATTATTGCATTACCAGGCAAGTGAACTGTTCAAGCGCTTTCACCTGAGGGGGAAGTAAAAGCATGCGTTCTGGCGTGCATTATTAATTCTATTGTTTATAATGCATCTTGATAATGCACCCCTGATAATGCACGCATGCATATTTAATCGTGTCATTAATGCCACGCATGCTATAAAAATTGAGGTAAGAGTGCATTCGCGAATATAAATTTACGCGCAACAAAGAAAAACACTCGAAAAAAAATAATGCTCTAGTGTTTAGCCATGGGAATGGAGATTACTAGCTCATAGGCAGGGGTGGTTTACTTTTTTTTCTGTAACTGCCCGCCGGCCAGTGACTGGAAACTAAATGGAATGCAGTGAACTCCACTGGCCCAACCATTTCCATTCTTACGCAAACGATATACTTTTTGATAACTGACCTAAATCCAAAATACAATAGGCCCTATACTTGAGTCTGCTCATCAGTGAGAAGCACTTCGTATGGTTGGGTGTGCGGCGCAAAGTGCCAAACTTAGGGCTTGAGAGCTGCTCCGTTTAGATAAATTTGGTTTTAGGAACTGATTTTTTGTTTGTTTGTTTTTTCAATATATGGACTTGGAATTTGTACGCTATAATACCGTTAAGTTAGTGTGATGTCCTTCACTAGCAAATGGAAGGTACCGGTGGTGATCGTCGGTATTAAGACGGTTCAATTGCCTTACTAGGATAAAGATGAACCTGGTCAGTACGTACCAAATTGTTGCTACTCTATCTTCACTGTGTTAAAAAGGTGATACTAGCATCCGGATTATGTCAATGCATAGATACCTGGTGGAGAGCTATTGCAGCAACTGACGTTTGGACATATTCTGAGGGTGACCGATTAAAATAAGCATTCTAGATATTTCCCTGGACTGCGACTTCCTCACTAACTCCCATTAGTGAGTCCGTGACTGTCGGCCGAACAAATTTCTCTTCGAAACTTCTGACTATGGACTTCAATGTAGGGGGGCCTATATAGTGGATCAACTTCAACGACGACATGGAGCATAGGCGTAATCCCGGGGGGGGGGGGATATATCCCCCCCCCAATATTTTGATAAGGGGATGGTCAATAACGATCATCCCCCCAATGTTTATACCCATTCAATGTTGTTTTTGACCTAAAATAACCTCATATTTTACATAATAGTTTAAAAATGGTAAATTTACGCGCGCTTCGCGCGCATTTTGTTCTAATTACAATTATATTTAATGATTTGCTTCTAAATGGCAAATTTTTTTTTGCGCTTCGCGCGCACATGTGCTAGTAATGGATCTTTTCAGCAACACCCGTGCTTTTATACATTTTCATCACCCCCATCCCCCCCCCCCCCCAATGTCAAAAAGAAATTTACGCCACTGGACATGAGGTACTCAACAGTATTCACCAGGAACTTCTGAAGGATAGCAAATACTTCCAGGCATCTTGCCACTAGCGACACAGCAGAGACTGAGAGGAGCAACATTGAACGTTCTCTAGTAAAGTAGTACTGCCGCAGTGTGGGTACAAGTTAACAACCGTGCTAACCGCGGAGTGGCTAATTAGGATCAAACATGACTATTAGCAGTTTTTAATGTCAAACTTTGGGTTTTAAATGTAGTATGTGTTGTTGCAGATCAAACTCACAGATCGTGTTGATTTTAATTTCCATTTCAATGAATTATTCACTAGCATTGCATCTATTTTGGTCAGCAAATTGCCAACTAGTTTCAACATGTTTTCTGGAACTCTCATCTTTTTCAAAATTATTATAGCTCAAAGCTTACTAATTCACTAATGTCCTGCAACACGTACTTGAGATTCTTTAAAGGAGCTTGGTATTCTGACTGCATCCAGAGTACTGGTCCCTTGATAATATCCCTGGCAGAATTTTTAAAAGATGGTGCTTCTGTTCTCAAAACACCTACACCCCCACATCGTCGATCTTCCTATACAAGCGGCAATTGTTGCCAAATATTTTAAAAATGGCTAAAGTAACACACTGTTCAAAAAAATAAAAGACTGAAGGGGAAACTACAGGCCAGTGAGTATTTTAAACATTGTGTCAAAAATTTTTGGAAAAATGTATTTATGTTCAGAGTGATATTATAGTGTCCAACAACAATTGTGTATAAAATCAATCTGGTTTCGTCAATCATTTTACTACTGACTCTGCCTCATGTACCTTGTAGATTTTTCAAATTGTAAATCGTTCTCGTGGTTTTATACTGGCATGGTGGTTGGCAAAACTTTCTTCTAAACCACTTGATGTCCCATGCGGAGTTTTCCCCAGGGCAGCCTTGTAGGTCCAATGTTATTCCTCTGTACATCCAATGATTGGAAATTAGTGTTGATTCAGATTGTAAACTTTTACTATATGCCCGCTGATAGTACACTCCTTTCTCTCACCAGATCCGTAGGGTGATTCCAAGAAATTGCCTCTGCTTTGGATCTTGTAATAAGTGGTGTTGATAACAAGTTGTCCGCGCACATGCAGGGGAGACCGAATGTGTCATCTATGGATCAAAACGAAAGTTAAACAAGTATAGATTTTAAGATTACAAAGTGACTGGTCCAACAATAAATGCTAAAACGTCAGTAAAAATATCTTGTATTGAGATTGACCAACAGTGTCCGGGGAGACATTTCCCAGTATGTTCTTCGCAAAGCAATGCTAGGTGGTGAAAATTTTTTTACAGGACACGCCGATTACCCTTAACCAAAAATGTCGCAAACTCTATGTTTGCGCTTATGTCAATGTGTATTTGATTATGCTATTTCTTCATGGTATTCTGGTCTCAATTTCACATCTCAAAAACGACTCTCAAAGCCCCGAAAAAATGGTTTCGTGTCTTATTACAAATAGAGGTCCCCGATCACCATGTTGGTAAAAAAAAAACGTTCTCAAATTGGATGATCTGAGTGTCTCGGACAGAGTAAAAATCTCGCCTATGTCATGCTTTTAAGATATTTAATGATCAATGGGCTCACTACCTCCATGAAAGTTTGAAAAAGTGAGCATGTCACAAATACAGTGCACATGGAGAAGCACTTACAATATTCAGAGAGTTCCAAGAACAAAGGGATGTGCTGGTTCCACATTTTTAAACTGTGCTATTTCATGGACTGGAACTCTCTTCCAGATGGAGTAAAAAACATTAAGGAAATGGTGTTCAAAAGGGCAATAAAAGGTATTTGGAAAGCCAAGCCCTTTTACTGTAGGTTATTATTTCGACATACATTTTTAATTACCATGTTGCATTGCATAGATGCTGGTTGGTCTACATTTATTCTCTTACAGGCATTGTGCAATATTTTGATTTCCACTCCAAAATTATTTGCTTGTTCAATTGGACCCCATTGGAAATAAGTTATTTTATGACTTTTCATGGGCTATCCAGGGTGAACAATTGTTATGTCTTTATGTATGAAATAACTTTATCTAATTGTATTTTATATTCAGGTTTTTTCTATGTTACTATGTTATGTGCAATTATTGTATTGTTAATGTTATTTTACACCGAATAAATCAATCAATCCAATGTATCTTTCAATTCCGTTATCGTGCACGCTTTATTTGTTCAGGAGCCCAGATGCTTGGAAGGGGGCTGTGTAACGGAATTGAAAATAAATTCTTCCATTGTGTTATATTTTATGCAGTTGAATTATGTGTTGGTAGAGAGGTTAGTTTATAATTAGAAGTTCGTTGACGTCACTTTCAAATAATCACAGCGCCGCTCTTATAGCCCGTCGGAAGTCTTTCTTCCTGATCACCAGATTGTAAAGACCCTGGTGGTCGGGAAGAATCTGGTGATCGGAAGTCATTCTCCCGATTCTATCGATTCTTCACGACCACCAGGGTCAGCTTGTAATACAGGACTCGACTGTACAACGGGGTTTTCTTCGTTTAAAGTAAAGTTTAGACTGATGTTTTCGGAGCTAAGTTCCAAATTGGGTTCAGGGTACTGTTCAGGATCAAAATTTAAGGTTAAGGGTAATGGTTTTGGGATTTGGAATACAACAGAGTTCACAGAGAGAGGTGTTCTTGATATGTTCTCTGGTGCCAAGAGTGTGATTTTTGTAGAATAGTTGTAAAATGAAGACATTATGTGTGATCGTAAAGAAGCTGAAAGCTTGTGGGTCCTTCTTTGCAGTTGACAACGTGGGTTCCATCCCCGCAACGGATTCTAAAGGGTATCTTATCTAATCGATAACCAGTGCCTGCATATATTGTGACAATCAAATACACCCGCTCAATGCCAATGTTCAACAACGGCCTATAAATCCCTCGTGAGAACTATTTTGGAATACAGTAGCACGGTATGAGACCCAAGACATCACACTAATAAAAAGTTGAAATGGTCCAACGTCGAGCAGCAAGGTTCACCCTCCATCGTTACCAGCGCACCGCGCACATATAGTGTTAGAAGCCAGGCTTCAATGAACTAGAGTGGCAACACACGAGCTGAGCGTGAAGAATAGCAAGGCTGTCATGTTTTATAAAATTCACCACCATCATGGTGCCATTGATGCCTCAGAGTACCTCGTATCTAAGCACCTCCAAAAACCAACTTGTCGTGAAAACTCACATGCATTCTACATCCCAAGGTCTTCAAAGGACTCCCACATGACATCCTTTCTTTCCAAGGAACAGTGCGTAAATGGGGAACACCCTACCCCAGCCACCGTTAGAGTCCTTACAATTGATTCCTTTAGGAGGGCAGTCCAGTTAGACTAGTCTGCACACAGCCCACTCATCAGTGCACGAGTCTTCAGCTTTTGAGTTGGCACTATACTGGATGAAGAGATGAAGAAGAGGGCAAATAGGGGGCGCTACACCCCGCCCAATCCCGATCACACCAGGATAATATTAGATATATATATATATATATATATATATCTATATAGATTATATATATCTATATAGGAATCTTTCCTCTATAGTGTTCAGACCTACATCATTCTGAATCACGCATAAATTGTAGTAGTATTATAAAGGGGCATCTGAAGGGATTTTCTCTCTACCCGTCTAAACACCGCGACCTCACCCACCTGTTTATACAGATAAAAAATTCTGTGTTAGCCCAAGGCATTTGGTTTTAATTGAAAGAACAAACAATTATGTGATTTAGGTCAATAAAAAATTAAATTTTCAAAAATTTAAAAAAATAGGTAAAAAATCAAAAACCAAAAACTAAAAATAAAAATTAATTTCTATATAATAAACTGTAGCGTTCAAAAATATATAAATCAAAAAAGAAATATTTATTTTCTATAAGGAAAAGTGGATGCAAGTTAACCAAAAAGGAAAAAGATCATTAATAAAAATTTCGTTCACAATTAATTAGATTTTTGCAATTTTTGGTGTCCAGTGTAGATTTTCCATTGTAGATTGGTAGAACATGGCGAAACTGTGATCATATCGGTTTCCCCGGGATCAGTTTGTCAAAGTGACAAGTCTCGTTGCTGAATTCTGTACACAATTGGTCGTAACTTAGTGTGGGTCTACATAAAAAACGGGGAAGGGGAGCAAAAAAATGGGAAGGTCAAAAAGGAGAAGAAGAGAAAAAGCGAAAAAAAAGAGGAAGAGAGAAGAAAAGAGGGAAAAGAGAGAATGAATGGATGAAAATGAAGAGGGAAAGAGGAGAATAGAAAAGACGAGGGCACATAGAAGAGAAAGTAATGGTTGCTCTGCACCACCCCCCTTCAGATTTCGAACCGACGTAAAAAAATATGTGCCTACCCGGCGGATCGCAGCGAGCCTGAAAAAATTGGCGCCGAAAAAATCGCGAAACTTCTGAGTCTATGCTCCCCCGGAGGTCAGGGTCGTTACCGCTCTGTCTGTACTGTTGTAAAGATGCAATATAACTGAGGGAAGACCAATATTATTATTGTACATCCCGGAGTGCAATGGTTTGGGTGTATAATACTTATAATAGGGCTGTTTTGATATTAGAGTGTATCGTGCGCATGCTAAGAGCGCATATCTAACTGTAGCCATGGCGCGTATTTTCAAGGGTATTATGTTTTTTGAATAGAGATTCCTTTTTGCAGGTGAAGTTTGCGATTTTGAGTTATTCACAGGTAATTACAGAGCATGATTGATGTGAACTTTTAATAGCAGGGACGATGAAAACCTTGCAACGGACGTGGGTCCTGGCATACCTGTTATGAGTTAATTTAAGCACAACTTACAATTGTACTGATTTATTACACACCCCGCCACGCCCCCACCCCACCCAGAGCATATATGATGCAAGTAGACAACACATACATTGACCCAAATTCTAGAGTAGGTGCTTCACGACACTATGGTCCGGTGGTATGACACACACCACTGATAAGCGTGTATTGTCATAGTATAGCCCAATTATGAATTGGTGACGACCAGTCGCTGCATAGCCTTTGCCTTACTCTAAAATAATATTGAAATACATTTATGGAAAAAGGCCCCATGTTGATTCGAAACCTGTGATACCCTGCATTATAAATCGATATCTATCCACTACATTAGCGAGGGAGGATGTGGGTGATGATTGATTTAATCCTACATAAGCTTCGGAAATAAACCGATAATACTTTGTGATATGAGATATACTATATAAATAGCGCCGCATAAGTTTGTCCGGTAAATAGATTTCACAACAGTATTCGCCGGGACTAGTTCTGGCGAATAGTCAATTCCTTGAAAAAGTTACCAAATATGACTTGAACTGCATTGAAAAGAGTCTTTACTACGCATTCAAATGCATATTGAAAAACTAGTCTTACTACAGAACCGCAGATAGTCTTCACATCTTGATCGATTACGCTGGGACAACGGAGATACAGAATGCTTTGCTGCTTTGCCGTATTGTAGTATAAACGGTAACGAGATGAATAGTTGGGGGTCACGGTCAGGTACAAGGTCACGTGTCAGGTATCAGGTAGCAGTTTGCTCTTCGGGGTGCGACCGATATATATAAATTCCGACTATGTTAAATCAAGGTCTTTACATTACCCTCTGCCCAAAGTGCTATATTTTTTCCAAAGACACGTTATTATGTCCTAAAACAGTAAAAATTTACCTTGTCCCTTATGATTCAAAAAACCCGACGTACGATGACGATAATCGGTTGTTTTGTTTCCAATTAGGGATACGTACGTTCATTTTACCGAATGGTCCCCGAAGCAAAATAAATAAACCCACTTCAATGCCGTAAGTCGTAGTTCGCGTCAGTTCGTTAACGTCATCAATATTATTTTTTCCAAAAAATTGCCTGTTATTCCCATAATAAAAGTCCCTTTTTTAAGATTCAACATCTGTATTTGTTCTGTAATAATTAAGATTCAATTGTCCCCGCATTTGAATGTGAAAAAAGGATGGGTCCATAAGTTAAAATGAAAACATAGTCAGCCGGATAACTACCCTTACCGTGGACGTGATGAGCAGACGGATCCCCGTTTTAGTTTTCGCAGGCGATACAGCACACTTGCGCGGCCCGGCTTGCGGGCGGTTATGGGCGTCTAGTGGACATAAAAGCTTGAACCAAGTGTTATACGGATACGTCCCATCTTGTAGATTCCAAAAAGGCTCACAGCGTGCGAATGTGTTCCTTAAGGGATCTTTCATTTTGAACGTGTCCTCTCCAGTGTAACCACAAGATTCCTTAGTAGAATCTCAGTGAGTCCGTACATTCTTCTGGCATTCACCGATAACAATAGGGTGGGGATGGAAGGCGTCGTACAATGCTTTATATGAAAGTTGCATGTCCCAATCTTCTCTTGGTAATGGCCCAAGATATTAAACGAGATACAACTATCCAATTTGCTGATAAGCGTCAGATGTTTGGATGCTGCAGTACTAATACATTTGGGTGTCATCTGCATAATTCTAATCGCACCTTGTTTGTAAGTAAGACTGTGCAAGAGATTTATTATATAATATGTATTTAAATGTTGCTCAATTAGTCAATTACTCGGATTCATTATAGTAGAGTTCAAAATAAGTTGAGACCTCATTAAACGTTTAGGTCTGTCCATTTCACCGCTAGAGGTAAGAGGAATATTTTAATTGGCAAACAGGTTAAAAAGTTTTATGGTAATCATACAATGTATAGTTTATAGTAAGTAGCTAGTAAATAAGGTGACCTAAAATACATTATTTCACATTTCTAAGACAGCTTGGTTGTGCAAGTGAGTATCAGGGAATGAAAACACAGCAATTATTTCATTTAAATTGTGTATTTGATCATTAGTTACATTTTGACGCCAAAATATCATCTTAATCACAGTATTGACGAAATATGCATTCTTTATATCAATGCCAATAACACAACTAAGTTTTTATTTGGCATCAAAAATGGCCAACTTTGCATTAAGAGATTAGCACAAAGCGGGTTTCAATCTCAGTCAACCATGCCACAAGTCCTTCACCATTGTAGAAATTGAATGCATAGCGTTGTAACATGGACACAATATATTTTGTAATGGCCAACAAAGGCTGGTATCTCCCGCTTGGCCGGGGTTTTTGAACGCCATATCAATCAATCAATCAAATTATTGTACTTCAACATTCACACAGGGTATAAACATAACAATAAGCAAGCCAAAGCCATATAAAATGAATAAAAAGTTAGAGAAAATCTAAGCTATAAGAGAACAATTCAGTATGAAAAGTAATTACAAAACAAAGCAAATTGTAGCAAGCAAAGGCATAAATCCCGGGGAGAAGCAACCATTTGTAACACATCTCAAGTACAAAAGGTTGAGTGATTTACATATGTGGACAGACTGACATGAACCCTTGAACGTGATTCTTAAGTGCCGCAAGTGGTGCTTTGAGGAGAGGGGGCCAAAAAAAAAGTTTGTACAGGGGTCAAAATTTGTAAATTGATCAAATTATGTTGAAAAGCACATATGTTATGTGTCAACCATAAGGATTCAGAAAAGGTATAGGTTTGTAAGATGTACAGCCTAAAGTTTCAGAGTATAGCTAAAAATAGCAAAATCATAAAAAAGCGGTCATGTTGCAGTGTACAGGGGTCAAATTTTAAAATTGCTCCGATTTGGATAAAAAAATGGTCAAATTATTGGTGAAGTCATAGGATAAAATTCAAGGAATAGTTGGAGGTCGCCAATGCCTTTCTTAAGAAAGTAGGGGGGTTAACAAGATCAAGCCCCATTGAATGCAATGGACGTTGACCCGTCGTGCACACTACATCGGAAAACTAAGCATTTAAGACAGTCAAAACTAATTCCTTATTTTAATCCTATGAACTCCACCAATACTTTGCACAATTTTTTATCCAAAATCGGATGCAAACTTTAAAAAATTGACCCTGTACAACTGAAATTGACCCTTATTATTGATTTTTGCGTTTTTAGCATATAACTCTGAAACTTTAGGCTGTAAATCTTACAAAAACTATTAACCTTTCTGAATCCTTATGGTGAGACAATAAACATGGGTGTGTGGGGGTGTGGCTTTTAAACATGTATTTGATCAATTTACACATTTGACCACTGTACAAAACTTTGTTTTGGCCCCCCCTATCCTTAAGGCACCATTGCGGGGGAACTTAAGAAAGAATCACGTTTCAGGGGTGCCGGTAGTCTGTCAAAAATTTAATAACTCAAACTTTTGTACTTGAGTTGTGTACAAATGTGTGATAGCTCCAGGGCTATAATGGAAATGAAAGTGAAGCTGAGAATATGAAGATCGAGGTCACTGCTTAAACGCAAGGAGTGAAGGTGAAGGTGAGGACCTATTCTAATCCACCAATTATAATACAAAAAAAGATGACACAAGATTTCTATTACATAAGGGCAAGACAAACAATAGACATAACAAACACAATCTGTCAACTAAGGAGGAAAAAGGAGGAAGGAAGGAAAGGAAAGAAGGAAAGGGAAAGGAAAGACCAAAGGACGAGGAAAAGAAAGAGGAGGAATAAGGTAAGGAAGAATTAATAGTGGGAAAAGGAGGATGGAAGGATAAGAAAGAGTGAAGGACAAGGGGGAAAGCAATGGAAAGGAATAAGGGACCGAAAGGAATGGAAGAGAGGAAAAAAGGGAAGAAAACGGACTGAAGAGGGAAATTATGAAGCAACCAGAACAGGATTAAAAGAGGGAAAAACAAAAAAATCAAGAAAAAGGGTTAGAGTTATGAGCATCAAGCAGAATTGTAAGTACTGATGATACCCTTCTGCATTCTCGATTTAAGGAAAGAGATGGAGAAGATAGAGTCTTCGGAAAGAATATTCCAGAGTAAGGGTCTTGGTATCTAGAAGTGTTGCTGGCACGGACAGCATTCGTTGCAGGATGAATGAACATTTCCTAAATTAGTGTCATTTAATGATGAGAATGGGAATCGATGTTAAAAAGGTCTTCATGCAGAAGATCCTCAGGGAGAAGCACATGATGGAACTGATACATGAAGGTTGCCAACAGGAAGCTTGTAAAAACTCGTGTATTTTCAGGGTTGACAAGGAGAAGAACAAAGGATATGTGTGATCAAAGACACAGAGAATTGGTACAGGTCGTCCATATAATTCTCTTTTGAAGGAGAAGTAGAGATTAAGATTAGTGTGTTAGGGGATCACAACCAAATAGCAGCATAAGACAAATAAGGAAGGACGAGGAGAATTATAGAGCGTTCTGAGTGAATCGTGAGGAATACAAATGGGCGCGACTTTGCGGATAATGCCATTATGTTTCGAGACCATTTTAGAGACTTGTAGAGTGTTAAATTATTGTCAATGAATGAATAGACCTAGGAATTTAGTTATTAACCTGCTGGTAGATGTATTATCAATTTTAATATCGATGTTAATATTAGGTTTATTGATAGTTTATTTTTAAAGATAATAAAAAAGCCGATTTAAAAAATTATTTATTAATTTAAACCAATTGGAAAGTTGTTAAAGTTCATCATTAATATAGATTCTAAGTTTTCGGGGTCCTGATGTGAAAAAGAGAACTTAGATATCAGCAAATAAATAAAGTTGGAATTTTTTAGCAGAGGGAAGGTCATTGAGTAAATAATAAAAGAGCAATGGTCCCAGGATCGAGCCCGAGTAACTCCACATTATGGGAACTAAGCTGGACAAGGGGTTGTTGAAGAGGACACGTTGACTTCCACCAGAAAGATAATTCTGATCCATTTGTTTGCAAGGACTCTGATACCATATTGTTAGTTTATTTATGCAAAGAGTGTTATGATTTATGGTATCAAGCTTACTCTTAACAGATAACCAACCTTGTGGTAGTTTTTTTGTCTAAGTTTCAGTTATTAACAATACAGTTCGTTAATTGCCATATACGTTCAATCGTTTAGGCCTAAAACCAATGCTTTGGAGTAGAATGTTGAAGGACTCCACATGTATGGGAACTGAACTGGACAAAAGGTTGTTTTGTTGAAGAGGACACGTTGACTTCCACCAGAAAGATAAACTTGCTGATCCATTTGTTGCAAGGACTCTGTACCAGAGTGTTAAGTTTATCAACAGAATGTTATGACTTTATGGTATCAAGGCCTTACTTAAATATACCAACCGTGTGTAGTTTTTTTGTCTAAGTTGTCAGTTATTAAACAATACAGTTCGTAATTGCATATAGTGCATTGTTAGGCCTAAAAACCAAATGGCTTTGGAGTTTAGAATGTTGAGGAACTCCACATGTAATGGGATGAACTGGACAAGGGGTGTGAGAGGACACGTTGAACTTCCACCAGAAAGATAAATTCCTGATCCATTGTTAGCAAGTACTTGATACCATAGTTGTTAAGTTTATGCAAAAGAATGTATGATTATGGTATCAAAGGCCTGACTTAAATATAACCAACCGGTGTAGTTTTTTTGTCTAAGTTGTCAGTAGTAAACAATACAGTTCGTTAATTGCCATATAGCTGCATCGTTTAGGCCTAACCCAAAATTTGCTTTGAGTTGAGAATGTTTGATAATCAAAAAATTAAAATTCGAGCAAGACAACTTGGATATAGCTGGAAAAATGAGAGATAGGCCTGTAGTTAGTGAAGTCGTGTTATCGCCAGCTTTAAACTGGGGAAAAATAGCCTAACTTAAGTAGAGATGGAACGGTACCCGTTGAAAGGGAAAGATTAAAATATGGGCGATGGAATTCACTGATTAGGATGATGATTTGTTTAAGTAAATCGTTGCTGATCATCAGAACCACTACTGTAACTGTTCTTCAACTAGAGGTACCTCGATTATTTCTTCAGCGGTGTTGGGGTAAGGAATAAATATGGGATTATTATCAGATGTAAAGGAGGCTTTTGAACCTCTTAAGAGGTTTCAGATAGTTTTTCCGCAAGGACTTTACCGATATTTTTTCGCCAACAAATCTTGTAGTTCTCGGCTATTCCTCGTCGTTGACGATCTTGTGCCCCATCCCTTATTATTAGGAAAAAATCCGGTTAGCTTGGTTTTCCTTTTACGACCTAACAATTGATTTAGTGTATGCCACATTGTTTGGTGTTGTTGTTTTTATTAGTTTCAATTTTATTCAGTGAGTGTAAGACTTTTACCCAGCCCCGAAAAAAGAGGAATAGAATTAAGATGATTACGGTAAGTAGCATATTTAATTTTGTTTCGAAAGGCGGTTTTGAGATATAAATTTATAAAGTTTATCTGTAGTTTGAAGTGATTTAATTCGTCCTTGGTCACCCATGGCTGTTTAGGTGAATTACGTTTTGAAATAGTTTTATTTAATTGCGACAGTGGATATCCATGAGCTCTGTAAACTTTGAGATGAAAGAATTATAGGCCATATCCGGGCGGTCGAATTTATAATATGTGCCAATCTATTAAGGAAAGTGCATTAGTACGCTTTGATATATTGATTTTCAAATGGACGCGACTTTGAGGATGTGAAGTACTGGTGGTAGTGTTATGGCCTAAAGGTTTGTTTGAGGGAGAAATACAGGGAAATGGTCGGATAAATCAGTACAATGACACCGGAGTTGATACGTGAAACGATATCATGGTAAAACATTCTTGTCAATAAGGGAGAAACTTGTGTGGCCATGAAATTTTTTGTTAGTCTTAATTCGGGTGGGGGGCGATGCATTCTGGGATGGATTAAAAATCATGGGGAATAAAAGAATTATTGATGACTCGTGACTTTGGAATCGGTTTCGTGAGATAGAAGATTAAAATTGAGTCACCCATAATATAGCAAGGTTAATTTTCAGAAGATTATAATGTTAAGAGTGTTAATGCTGTAGTAGTAAAAGTATATGGATAACACATACTCAGGTTATAAACAATGGACATTATAGTTTGATGGAATAAGAGAGACTTCGATTAAAAAGAGAATCGCAGTCTAGTTACAGTAACGGTTTTAGGTCGGGGCATGCAGCGCTAATTTAAATCAGGTTAATGAAAAAAAGAGATATACTCCCCCGACGACCTTGACGAATTACAATTCTAAATGAATAATCTGCGATGTCATCTAAATTCGCGTCGCCTTCTACAATAAACCAAGTCTCGGAGAAACCATAGAGTGGTGTGTTGTAAGCATGTAAGGAGCAAGTAGTTCACAACATCATTGGAGTGTTTTTGAGACTGTTGGTGTTCAAATGAAGAAGAGAAGATAACTTTACAATGTTAATATAGGATGATGGGTGTAAATGGTGTTGTTGGAGTAATAGCGACAGAGATGTCATTACCGCTTGTGACGTCAGTGGTTTGTAGAGGGGATCATCAGACGGGGGGAGAGAGTGGTCAAGCAAAGAAAAAGGCTGATTGTTTGAAGGTTGGAAAAGACCTAGTCAAGGAGTCAGACATGAGCACACTAAGACTAAGGTTACAAATACGGACAAATAAAAAAATAAACTACAAAATATTCTTAGGATAAATATATCAAACCATATCGATATCCCCTATCGAAATGTAT
The DNA here is from genome assembly GCA_023653785.1 of Ophioderma brevispina. Lineage (NCBI taxonomy): Eukaryota > Metazoa > Echinodermata > Ophiuroidea > Amphilepidida > Ophiodermatidae > Ophioderma > Ophioderma brevispina. The sequence goes on along the minus strand of JAMKCH010009836.1, from coordinate 198,168 downwards.
GGAGTCTCATTAATTTGAATATGCTATAGTCTGGAATCTATCCTACTATAGGTCAAATTTGTCCGTGTGAAAATACATCCTTTGTGGGCTAGAGTTTTCTCTTTTTTTCAAAATAAAATGAATTAGAAGTTCAAGTGTAAATAAGCTTATAGACCGTATTCAATATGACGTCAGCCACCCGACATGTTGGTGGACAAGATTGCATATTCCAGGACTACATACATTAAGCTGGTCAATCGATCCATGTTAGCGATTGCACAGGGATCATTGACAGGGTGAATAATTTGTAGTACTGGAATGCGTGTTATCTTGTCCACCAAACATGGGCTGCTATTGAATACGGTCTTGTTATGTGACATCAGTATGAATTTTCCTGGAGTTTACATGTAGCTAGCAGTGTTCTGTGCACCAAATGGAGAGCAATCAGTGTGGAAAAGTGTTACCGTAACGATTTCTATCCAGCATGGACCTCTGGGTGTTTGATTACAAGAACCATGACAATAAAGATCACTGAATCTATCTTGGTTTATTTATTTCACTATCAATATAAGCAAATTTCCCCATTTTTTTTAATGTTTGTGTAAAAATGGTTCACAGAGGTCTTTCTTTGGGTGCCGGTAAAAACCAAATTAGTGATTAGTTCTCGATCCAACGCCAGTCGGACGATGAACTGGCCAATTAAACTGATCGGTAAATATCAGGTTGGTTTGTTTTTTTAACAGGTATACGAGTGAGTGAGTATTAAAAAGTTAACGACAACTCAACACAATTGTGTCATATCGTGTCATTAAGATAAGGTACATTAAACATTAAAACATTAAACCTTTTTAAAACATACACTTTAGTAAATTCTAGAAACATTTATAAAAAGTTAAAAATTTTTTGAACAGATCAGCCTCTTTCAGGCAATTTATCACCTGAAGAGGCCTAATATCTTGAAATAATGTTTTCAAATCTAGGACGCTATAATACGTATAAGCGTATAATCAACGCACTCAAGTAATACATGTTTCACAGAAAGAGCACAATCACATAAATCACATGGTCAGCACTTTCTACACACAAATTTGAACGGACTGTCTTATCTATTTAAAACAAAAAAGCAAATAAAAGCTGAAAGTTAATTGTTTTTATCATCCTATAATCTCAATTTAGCTAGCAGACCCAAATTGTTCAATTTGAAAACAGAAACTATCCTTCAAGTGCATTTAAGTCCGTGGCGGGAGCCAATACAGGCATTCCGTGGATAAAAGCATAAGGGTATTCGCTTTTCTTTGAGTACAAATGCTCTTTTTTTCCAAAACGTTTTTCACCTTGAGCAGATTCTTAAATGTTGGCGTGGTAGGAACTTGCTCTACTTATTTTTGGCCCTGGTATTCCTATCCCAACACTGTTTTTTAAGAAGCTAAACACGACATTTTTAAAATTCATTTTTTAATGGAGGGAATGATCGTGTCAAATGATGACAACGTTGGTCTGCGGATGGTAGATGCTGTCGCATTTTCTCAATATCAAAAACTAGTTTGGGCGGCGAAACAACTTCTGAACCCAAATTATGAAGTCTCTTAGAGTGGAAGGCTCTCGAGACTAACGCTCTTATTAAGTTCCACCTGAATACTTCAGTTATCAAAACTTTTGATTTGGTAATTGAATACGATATCCCTATATTAAGCAGAGGAGAAAATACAAGTCAATAATGAAATTCCTTCAGAGTGATTTTATTACCCACGTTGATCTGCATATGTGGTAGATCTGAGCAGTTAACCACCAGAGATCATTCCTTAAATGAGAAATATGGGAACAAATACAAAACAAGTGGGCAAGGGTCTTGGGATGCTTTTCGCACAATAAGCAATTAGGAGAATCAGTTCTTCTGATTCTTGTGAAGGAAAGAAACACACCTCCTGGTACAAATTAAATTGTGAATTAATCTGAAATAAAAGACCAACCGAGTTTCAATACTACGGGTATTCTTATGATGATAAACCTGTCACTGCTCATTTCTACCCAGAAATCCGTCCAAAAGTAGCGGCTATTAGGCTAATAGTACCCCTCTGGATTAGAAAGAGAAGATATTAAGGCTAATACCGCCCTCTCTACTTACCGAAAATATGACCCAATAGCGAAATGGTGGGTACATGAAATTTGTATGAATGGTATCTGGGGAATTGCGCTTATTGAGAAATCATGGTTTTAAGGATTGAGTAGCACTGACGCGGAATTCTAAACCGCTTTAATCAGGACTATTAAAGATCTCATCATACCAATCTGATCAACCTTAGGAACGGGCAATGTCTTATTATCACTTGTAATGTCCTTATATAGTAGAAACAAGCTATCGATTTATCTATTCTAAAAGTAAGCCGCAGCAAGCTGCAGCACCATCGTGCATAAACATAGTCTAACATTGTCCAAGTGCATCTCACACAGATGACATCCTACGGGAGTTTACTTATGTTGCAATATATTGCAATATACCTGGAAAAACCTTATCTATTTATAGGGCTTTTCTACAAAGTCTATGACCATGAAAACAGATTGCATGGAATTAATTCCAACTACGAACATAGAGTGCTAACAACGAACAAACCACTGCCCGACAGGAAGAGTGTGCACCTGCAGGAAACATCTTAAAGATATTGGTTACAATCCCAGTCAATAAATCGACAAAGATGTCTTAGATGTTAATGGTGAAAATGTCACGATTGTTGATAAAGAGCTGTTGATGACCATTTAACCATTTTTTTATGAATTTGCAGCCATCTTGATGAGTAAACTTCCCGAGCAAGAGTTCAAATCGTTATAATTTGAATCAACCTCTTTTTAGGAAGCAATAACCAGAAATGTGTGTGCCGATTCATATGAACTCTCAAGAAATGATGAAGAGTTTGTCCTGAATAGTTCTGTTAGTCTTAACTAGGTAAAAGTACTGGTCTAGATGGTATCCAAGGTGCCGTTTTTAAAGATGCTTGCTGAGGTTATTAAAGGTCCATCACTCATATTGTTAACACCTCTTTAAGGACTAAACTCGTTCCCTAATGACATGAAAATCGCAAAAGTATTCCTCTTCATAAAAAGAAGAGTAAGCTTGATGCTGGGAATTATAGACCAGTGCGTATCCTTCCTGTTGTTTCAAAGATTTTAGAGAAAGCAGTTTTTCTTCGCTTAAACATATTGGTTGACACTACATCTCATCTAGCAATTTCAATTGGTTTAGAGGATAATATTCACCGACACTTGTCTAGTTCATCTCAAGATCTATAGAAAGCAAAATGCCGCCGGTAATTACACAGGCATGATCTTATTAGATATCCAAAAGGCTTTCGACAGTGTTGACCACCAAATTCTGTGTAAAAAACTGGGCCATGGGTGTTTTTTGTAAAAATCACCCGCATGGTTTCAATCGTATCTTTCTGGCAGACAGCAAGTGTCAAAATAAATGGTTGTGTTAATCATGTTCCTCTTTCATAACGTGCGGGGTTCCTCAGGGCAGCATTTTAGGACCACTTTTAGTGTATGTTATGTCAATTGCTATGCAAAATTCTGTTGATGTTACTTTTACAATCTGCTGATGACAGTTGCATAATAGGCTCTGATAAAGACCAGAAAATTGGCACAAAGTTCTTAAAACTAATCTTGAATCTTGAAAATGTCAATAAGTGGTTGATTGACAAACAAATGTCTTTCACATGGGAAAGATGAACTGATTCTGTTTGGGTCTAGCGTTAAAAACTAAGTCAATATACTGATTTCTCAATGTTGTGAATGGTACAATTATTAAGGCCAACATTCTGTGTTACCTCGGCTCGGGGAAGCTGAACCAGTGCCTTGATGGTGACAACAAATTGTATGACATTGGTAGCCCAAAGTAAATTCTCGTCTTCAAATTTCTTTATAGGCAGGCTAATTATTTAATATAGATATAAAAGACAATTTGCTCAGCCCTTGTGTTGTGTCTTTTGATACTCCATTCTCTCTTGGTATGGCGGTATTTCAAATACCAGCTCGCCGACTGCAATGTGCTCAAAACAAAGTGATCAGATTCATCATGAGTAAAGACTTCCGTTTACCCATATCAATCCTGGTGACTTTCCAACGCTTGGCATTTTACACCTCAGCCACAAGGGCTGAGGCAACTTCGCTTCTTAAATAATGTTGTGAATAATTTTTAACGAATCCTGCCCTGATTATATGAGAGAAAACGGTGGTGGTGTGTTCCAGATTCATCATCAGTATATAAGGGGTAGTGCTTTTAATTTTTCAGTTACCAAGAGCCAAATCCGTCAGTGCCTAGTTCATTTTTAACATGCATTAAAATTGGAACAGCCCTCCTCCTACCAGATAACATTAAATCCATACCTCTGAAATATAATTGTAAAGAACCACCAAGGCTCACCTCTTAAACAAAATGATGCAAAATAGGTTATAATTTTGTTCCAGGGTGTGTGTATGTGTTTTTGTTTTATGTATTATTTTAAATTTTTATCATAGTATTTTAAGGTTGTGTATTATAAAAGGACCCCTTTGGAAATAATGTTTTTAGCTTCTAAGGGTATCCTTGGCTTATCTTCTGCCTGTATTTCAATATAGCTAGTGATTTGTTTCATTTATCATGTGCAATAATTGCTTGGATTGATGCTGTGATTGATATGCTCTGACTAAATCAAATAAAATCAGGGCTTGTTGATTTTAAAAGTCGCGCTCAATCGTACGATATAAGGCTATTGAATTATTGTGATGATTGTTCGCATCTCCCAAAATGCAGTAGACTAGGTGCTAACTTTAGTAATAAATAAAGTTTAGTGGATATGTTAAATTAACGGAGAAGCTAAAAAACCATAGTGAACGGTTGTACAAATTCTTCACGTCCACAGCAACAAAACAACGCCATGATTTCTGTCATCTTCTAAATACTTAGTACCTTTCTTTTTTAAAAAAAAAAAAAAGGAGTAATACATATTATCAACAACACCAACTGTTGTTGTTGACAATATTCTTAACAATAGTTCAAATGCCAGAGTAGCGTAACAGGGACAGGAGGACATGTTTTACATACTAACAATGTATAGTCAAATGCTTTCGGTATATTCATGCTCAGAACCAAAAAATATTCAAAATGAGTGTAAATCTTTTGACTCGCCGTATTATAGCACCTTACTTAATAACAAAAAGCATTTATAAAAGAACGTACAATGGAAAAATATATACAACGTGGAATGAGGAATAATATACGGTACTGAAAGCAGTCAATTTATAGTTTAAAAAGGCATTTTTTTGTTCATTTCAATTAATATTTTGGTGTTTGTTGAGAGTGTTCAATATAAAGGGCATAAAAACATGGGTCTAATATGATTTTAAATCCAGCAAATTGTTTTTTTGGTTAGCTGAAAGTGCGGATAACGTGTAAGGGTTATATCACTAGTAAACCAAGCTTGCAGATCCTTGATCTCTCTCAATTATTCAAATTTACAAAGGTTAATTATTTCCGTATGGTTAGACATCAGTAGTTTTTAATCCAGTTAGGTTTTGACAGTTACGTGATTTTTCTTGTTTTGTATTGGAGAGGCTTATATGAACTTTGCATAGTGTGTAACCCATAATAACATCCTGATTTAACCAACTTGTGAGAGAAGGCTAAAATACCGTTTCCGAATGTGAAGTCAACGAGGGAACACATTTACCCTGCCAGGACATGTTTTTGGCTCATTTCATTATTTAATGACGCAGTATGGAACTGGTGTTATTGTATTGTCTCAGTTAAAGGTGCGCGTGCATGTCGTCGTCAGTTGTGCCGGACCACGTAGCACGGGCTATTAGGTCAGTAGTCATAGATTCTGTTTATGGTAGCAACGGGGTTGTGGCCAATCACAGCCTTGCTTTTTGTACAGCTTGGTTATCTGTCCAATGGCAACGCGTTTATGTCGCTTTTATTGGTTATATTTCGTCACATCACTGTCAGCTTCGACCGAAGAGGATCAAAAAGTACATCCACCTCTCCCCAATTTATGCTATAGGAGTGTTCTAGTCTGATTTTTATTCCGTGTCAGGTCATGAATAGTTGAGGGTATGGTTTTACTTTGCAGGTGGAATTTGTGTTGATACGAAATTCAAAAAGCCAAAGATATAGGGATAGATAAATTCTTAAGCCTAAATGTTCCTTTATTGCAGATATTAAAGCTCCAAAACTGTGGTTTTATAATGATTAAATAATTCATGATACCGTTTGAGTTAAATTAGTATAAAAAATGCGATGTTTGAGAATCATCATAGTTGTCGTCTATGTGTAGAATGTGCAAAGAATTGCTTAATTAAAATGCACTTAAATAACGTTCCTGTATGATATATCTGGGGATTTTGCAACTGTTCGTTTGATTCAATATAACTGCCATCACTTTCGTTGAAGAGGGTGTGTGGGCGATCAAAATAAGTCAACGCCTCTCCTAGTTGTACGCATTACATGCCATACAAACACACATGTTTGTATGTTCATCAATAGGTTCTGGTTTTCACATCAATGGAGGAGTAAATCTTATAATGGCAATCGATTCTTCATGGTTAAAGCATGCAAAGAATGCTGCCCTCCATCCACGCCCCTTGGTATTGATATTCTGGATTAAAATCGCAACCTCTCAACGAGAATAGAACGGCGAAAAAAACTTTTAATGAACTGACACGAAAAAATATCGATGGAAGGATATTGTAATGTGCTAGTGTGATTTGGTAAAATAAAATTAAATAAGTTTTCATATCTAGCATTATGTATGATATTAAGCTTGAAACATTATAAATTAATATTATATTCTTATATATATTTTGATTTAGAAGTAACTCCAAGATATTCTAATTTACAGAACTGATAACATTTCATTTTAATCGGTTAACTCGATCAAGGCAATGCTTGTGAGGAGGCTCACGACCTCGATGTGAGTCAAGCTGGCTACCATATATTCATTTAATAAATCTGTTAACTCTCACAGAACTTCCCCTGTGAGGAGCAAGCAAATATTTAATAATAATGTATATTTAGCGATTGGGTTAAGGCTTTCAGCTTTAGGCTTATTTCGCTAATGCTTAGGTACCTCGCCTTTGTCAATATGCATAATTCACACATGCTTTCTTTAATGCTTGTTATTTGATTAGCTTTAGGTAGCTCGCCTTTGTTAATATTGCGTATTCACACAGCTTTTATTCATTGCTTGATTAATTTGTTTTGCTAATTTTAGTAGGTTCTCCTAAAAATGTAGTGGGAAGCTCTTACATTATTACGTTATGAAATTATGAACTAAATGATCATTAAGTACATTACTAGATTTTATTGCGCAATAAATTTTTGATCCTTGAGGATGGAACAACATGCGCAATAGAAAGTTGTGCTGCATGTTTATTTCCTGTTTAAGGGATAAGCAAGGTGTTCATTATAATTTTAATGTCATGTTGTAGTTAGTTGCAATTGGGACCACTGGGTTCAGAAACCATAACCACCAGCGAACAAACTCGGAAACGACGATGTTTTCAGCACCCGCAAGAACAATCGTATAGTCCCTGACCGTACACATTCAGCACCGCCGTACATGAGAGTGATGAAAACTGAGCCCATTGCACTATGGGATATCGAATTGTTTATAGATCTGGCTCAACCCGTAGACTCACATTTAAAAATTACTATACATTTTGTTGTTATAGATGTTGTTCGCAAAATAATAAAAACAAGCGGTTCTCAAACTACACTACGCCTCACTTGCAACTGGTTTGATTGGTGCTATGTACGTACCTACAACATAGCAACCAATACCCGCATATACCCGTTCTTATTTTCCAATTTAAAACAAATTCCATCGTTCAGATCACTGAAAAAATCAGGGAGTCAACTAATAAGACTTTAATTAAGATATGATAAAAAAAAATGATCTGAACGTAAAAAATATGTCAAATTTCACGCCGAACTTGGTGTTACATTTTAGTAGAAATTGGTTACAATCATAATGATACCATGGAAAAAACGTGTTTTTACTGATTTTTGTTTGAGGTGATGCTATTTCCTTTAAATTCAGTCTTCAATAATTTGTTACGGGGAATTTCACATCGAATTGAGGTTTGGCTTCTTCAAAAAGTGAAATTATATGTGAATTATTATTACGGAGGGTTTACAAGTGTAAACGGAAGGTTGGTAAAGCGAGCGTGCCTCCCATTAAAATAGCGTTTTTTTCGGAGAAAATCTAGAACAACGTTAGTTTGTTCGCTGGTGGTGTGGTTCAGAACGATAGCCAAAAAAGCGATGAAGTCCAGCAGAATCAATTATTGCGGGTATTTCTTAATAGGTTAAATAAAAGTTAACAAAAAGTGGCGGTTTATAGGTCTAGTAAAATTTCCCGAAACAACCGTTAGTTTAAATTGTTAGCGGCAATATATGTGCGAGAGAATAAGCAAAAAAAACAAAATGGCGCTTTTAGCGCGCTTGGAAATTAATGTACTCGCTCTATTAATTTCCGAAGCGATCGCGGTGTTTAAAAACTTATTTCAGTATTCAATGGAGACTTGAGGTAGTCATTACATGTACTACATTTCACGGGAAAATTCCTATACGTAAGGTTTTTTTTTTTGGGGGGGGGTTGGTTCGAAGCCGCGGGGGGTACTCCACTTATGAATATGAATATGGGTTGTTGGTTGTAAGACTCGCGCTCTTCCAAAGCCAGGGGCATTTGGTGACAGAGGAGGAAAAAATAGGGGGTCTTGGGTGAGAGATGCCAAAATGCCACAAAAGGCGTGCCGAGTGACAAATTTGCAACATTCCAAAAACGGGGTCTTTGGGTTAGATGTGTTTGGTGTGAAAACTTTCATTTTTCCCCCCGATAGGGGTCATTGGGTGACAGTGGTTAAACTTTTCACAAAATTGGGGGTCTTTGTGGAAATTTTAAACAAAATATGGGGTCTTTGTGTGAAATTTTAAAACCAAAATATGGGGGTGTCTTTGGGTTGAACAAAAAAGTGGGCGGTCTTACCCAAGCCTTACAACCACGTCACTGGACTCCAAAATGGGAGTGGAGTGCAATAAGTCCAGGCTTAATATTTTTACCATAATACACGGAACAAACACGCCCACAGTGAAACTGATGAAAAACATTATCAAATGAGCCAGAAAGTATCACGGTGCTGCTAATCAGTTACAGAAAGGCGCGTTTCAAGTCTGGGTTCAAGTTCCAATCAAATTCCAACCGGGAAGTTTTAACATGTTTCCTGAATTGAGCTAATAAAGTAATTACACGGCTAGCTCTGATATTGGTTATAAGAGGGGTTATAAGTTAAATGTTCGAGCACTGTTAACTAATATTTCCTCTACAGTCTGCATGAGCAAAAGTGTTTGCAGGATATTATTCCAAAACACCATTTTGAATCTGTGTCATCATTATAGAACTGATCCGTCGTCATTTCACCTCATTGCGTCAAGTAACAAAGGTATTCCTTTCATTTTTTTCTATTAGTCAATCTTCAGTAAGTAAATTTTGCTTAAATATTGAAGTAACTATTGGCTTGGGCAAAAATAATCTATTTGAAATTTGAATCTTATTTAATTAAGCGAAAAACGCGCTCTTCATTCCAGTTTAGTTTTTTCTCTTTTTAGAATGACTTTCCTGGTAGCACTTTGTCTTCACTACTTGTTGTTTTAAGTCAATTTAGTTCATTTTTAAAGAGTAAAATTTTCATACTTCAACCAATATGCACGTCTTTTGAATACCATTTACCTTGTGGTCATTTGCAGAGGAGTTTCGATGGAAATCTTTTGTTATAAAATGTAAGAAATCAAAAAATGGCAAGCAATTCAAGAACCAAAGGGTAGCCTATTTAAAATATGGTTATGATTGATTTTAGTACTGCTATGATGGGCGCCATGCCCGGAGCCAGGAATTTATTTAGTTGGGGGGTGTGTGTGGTTGGGGGGAGGGGGGGCGGTTTGCAGAAGCGGACCTTTTCTTTGACAAAACACAGTTGGGTTGCCCCAAATTTTTTAATTACCGTCGTGCTCAAAATTACAGTAGTAATATGCAGTTGATGCAGTAGTATCAAGCAGTGCATTTACATATATCTTTATTCAAATAACAACAACACTTGCCGAGCTTTTACAGAACAAGCTGTAAACGTAAACAGGACAAGATTCGGACCTTCACCAGACAAATCGACCGTCACATGAAAAAGCGGACCTTTGTCCATATTTGGGTGGAGTGCGTCGCACCCCCGCACCCCTGGCGTACGGCCCTGTTAATGGCGCCTAAGCAAATAAATGTGTACACATATATACATGGCCTACTGCAATATAATGTAGGTATCAACACCAAGGTCATCATAGTCTTCTTTAAACACTCCCGGGGAATCGTAGTTAGCGTAGGCCTATAACGATCTTCTGAAACACTTTAAAATGCACAGTGCCGCGGTCTCTGTAATGTACAAGCCAGAAATGTACAATCCGAGTTGTTCCCTGTTCCATTGACATGATTGAGGTTAAACTCGCACGCACGTGGTAGTTTTTTGACCACCACCCATGCTCCAGGAGCAGGTCTCCCTCAAACCACCCTCAAAAGGCAGCTATTATTTTTCTTATTTTTCTTATCTGTTTTGACGTAAGAAGTTTCCCCTGTACCTGAAAAATAATTAAACATTTGAATATAAGTTAAAAAGAAGCAATAGCGAGATTCGAACCCAAAGAGCACTGTATCATCAGGTTAACTACCTATACCAAAGACCAGCGAGGATTGGGTGTGCAAAATTTGCATCCAATCCTTGATAACATTTACGGCATAAATCGCCTACTATATTGTGGTCTGCAAACAATATAATGAATAGGAACGGGCTCCATCTTATTTTGTCCGAGCTGATTGCTCCCTATTTCGCACCTCGCAGTCTTCGAGCAGGTCAGTTCAGACCTGAAAGCCATTTGCAAACAGTCCCCCGTTCCCGTACTAAGACCATGGGGATCGGGCTTTTTGCTGTAGCCTCCCCCGAGCTATGGAAGCCCCTTCCAGATTCACATCCACAAGCTTCCAGTTTCCTCCCATGTTTTTAAGAGCCTCTAAAGAACCATCTCTTCAACAGATGCATATCAATGATTTTGTTTTTTCACCTTCTTTGATCATTTTTTGCCCACTTGTGTTGATTTGCTTTTGCTTTTGTATCATGTCTTATTTTTTCATATAACTTATTTTGCGTTGTGTTCCTTAGCGCATCGAGCAATCTTATTGTGTTTTTGCCTCTATAAATTTGGATTATTATTATTATATTATTATTAGGAACGTTGCCACAACCCATGCTCCCGGAGCCTTAGTGTGGTCAAAGCTCACACTTGCGAGTTACCTCAATGTAGGACTACAACACAACACACAGGCACACCCGACCATCCGGGGGGTTGCCACTTCGTCTAATATTCATTGTCGTCTAGTAAGATCCAGATATTAATTCCATTGCCTTAAACGAACTACCAATATATCCCTACCCTATTTTATTTTGTGCTCATACCCACTTGGACTAAATACCATTTCATCTTATCAGCCAATCGGCTAATACCATTTCGTCTACTGCCCATTTTGATGCTAATCACCAGATTGTCTAAAACCAGTTAGACTAATGTCATTTCCATTTCGTGCAATACCCATTTGATCTACTCGTATTTTGGTATAACAGTGGGTACCCATAATTACAATACATGATTTGCAAACACAAAATGACACTTTGCTCATATTAAAGGATTTTATTGGTATGAATCTATCGGCACTTATATAAACTTAAATATCCCTAAATAAGACGTACCAGATGGTTTTCATGGTCATTGGAGTGTGTAGGTTTATTTTTTATTAACATTAAATATGGTTCTTTTGGTGGATGGTTCTGAATTTTTTTTCCCCTCCAAGTAGCTTCAAACTTGCTAATTTCTGCCTTATTTCTTTGAGTCGTTTTTGCTTGAAAATTACGCAAATAGTGAATTTTTTTACCATTTTGCAAATATGGAATATAATATAACATTGTCAATTCTAGTACAAAAAATGGATCTGACGAAAGATTTATGTTTATCATTGGTTTGAACTTTTTTAACTTTAAATTTTTATGATTTTCAAATTTGACTATTTGCGGAGTTACCTACATAGAAGTTTATTCAAATAAGGCAATACACTATGAGTTACAATAGCTCATCCACCAAGGCACAGTTCATTGTGTTGTACTTTACATACATTACATGAACTGACCTTGTGTGATCTTGGTATCATATATCAACCCAAAAACCAGGGGTTGTATTTTTTTCTAAATACCCTGGTGAATGGAAGGTACTTAACTGTGCCAAGGGAATTGAGATATTACTAGCTCCTAGTGAAGTGCAAACCCCTCCCGCACCTTTTCTTATACGAAGGCTGCTTTTTAACATGCACTATTAATTGGGATAATATGGGCCTATAAGGTTAAACCAATCATGGAAAAAACACGTTTTTCATGTAATGGATTAACCCAACGAATATTAAAGACACGATTCTTAAAATCAAGTATAAAGACTAAATTGCTTTTCATTCAGAGTAGTCATCGCCACGCGGGACGAATTAGTCAACGGATTTGACGAATATCCACGACACACGGTTTAAATGCAATGACACAAAAATGAACATCAGTTCCTGAAGAAAGTTAAATCGGTTTTGCATTTCTCTTCTTCCGCGATTCACATTTTTATGACACGAAATCCATTGACTGTTTCATTAAAATCAATTACACAAGGGCAATTAACTGGGAAACCCTATTATTACTATCCCATAGATACTGTGGTATAACAAAAAATTTTCCGGATCCGGCAATTTATAACAAATTTGTGATTTTTCTATATGACGAATTCGATTTAGCTTAGCATTTCATCACAGTGATAGTATAATGGACAAGCATCATGACATCAAAAACGACGATTTTTTGGAAATTGAGAGCGCCCTCCTCAGGAATCTCTGAGTCGGCCCTTAACTTATATTGTATGCACTCAAATCATGGGGGTCTTTAAGAGTTGATAAAGTGACAGGAGGGAATTTTTTTAGGATCGGAGTAAATTCTCTCAAATTCACTGTATCGGTTGTAGACCACCTCCGAAACGTTTCGAAGGATTATTGGGACAAACAGGCGCAAAAGAAAACCGTAAACCTTGTTTGAACTTGCCCGCTATCTGTAAATCGTTTCCCATAGAAAACTAGGCTTTGATTTTCCTGTCGTGCACGACAAAACTACTAGCTACGAGCCAAATCATCATCTTATTACATAAAGACTGCGTATTCAGCTTATTGACTTCAGGTTTGATCTAAACAATTGGTAAGCATTCCAAATATGTAAAAACCGGGATTCGAGAAAAACTGGGGCGCTTCTAGCTTCGAAATCTCCTCATGTTCTCTTTAACTAAGGTTAATAGATCTTTTCTTCTTTAGTACTACATTATGCTAGGTCATTTTCTCTTTTTCAGGGTACAAATCCTAACTTGTTTTTTTTTTGGCTCATGCTATCCTAAGTGTCAATCATCACCTGCTGTATAGTGCCTTTTCAAAATTTAATATTACACGGTTTTCCCGTTTGTTAAAAACTAGTTTTGTGTATATTTCAAATGTGATTAAGTTAGATTTCGTCCTATAAAATTTGTAAATGTCTGTTTGTAAAACTTATTTAGTTAGTCTTGGTCGATTTATTATTCATATTGGATTCAATGCTATTATACTGCTCATTTTATTCGTCCAATATACGTAAATTTCGTCTAATCATATGGTTAGCAACATAGCTGTGAAGTTTTAATATTTCGTCTTTTTACCCAAATAATGTCTATTCCTTCCGCGGTTTTTACTCGTCCTTCTTTCTTTTGGTTCTTCATTTTCAATCATTTGACAACAATCTTTTATTTTTTTTCTTTGCATGTTTATACTTCGTTACTACTTATGTTTAATTTTTTTTACATTTTCTTGATCATGAAATTGACATTAAATAAACGTAAGCTGAAGTGACTTTGGACAAAGTTTTCACTTATTGTGGCTGTCTAATGTTTAAATCATGCACAAAATGTAAAATTTGAGAGCAAAGGTTTTCAAAACTGCTGTTTTATATATATTGTAATTTCGTAGGCCTGGTTGAAAATCCAATATGTTTAGGACTTTCATCCAATTACCCATCCATCAATTTTTGACTGGCGCTATGCAACACGGAAGATCGGTCTACACTGTATTTGTTTGTATACTGTGGGAACGATCTACATTGATAAAGTAATGAAAAATAATGACCAAGAACGAATTATATTTGTTGCAAGTGCCATCGACCCAACAGGTGGACGAATTCTATGTTCCAGGGACGAAACTTTACATACCATTTATGAAGCAGTGGGTCATACTCTAATTCAATGTTTATTGACGAAATTATTTCACGAGATGCACAATCCATTTTCTAAGACGAATTATAACTACCCTGATATGAAATATAAGGCAAATAGTTTTAACAATTAAACGGGAAAACCTATATTTATTACGGTTGTTTTCTCTGGAAACTTTATTATGCAGGAATTATTGGGCAATTTGGGTCATAAAAAGACCATCTGTTAGTTTTCAAATCTCCATATAATGGACATGGACATTATTTGTCATAATATAAATATGGATATAATGTATTCCTAATAATTTTGAAATGAAAGATGAATGGATATTGTTTGAAAATAGATGAAGAATGAGAACCAAGGTTTCAGCTATTGTAACCATTAATCCGCCGGCATTTTTAATGTGTCTTAATACTCCACCGCATGTGCAGTTTTTAAACTGGGTATGTGGACCTGATCTATATTCGTTCCATCGGTATGTGGATTGTTTTTGTTGGTTGTCCCCACCTGTATGGTGGAGGGAGATGTCCCCGTGTTAGATGCAAGGACAATTTTTGGTCAAGCACAACTTGACAATATGCTTTGACATATGGGGCTGATATAATATACGTAGCTTATTGTACTGGTGAATCCTTCAATATCAGTTTTGAATCTACATTGTTTCTATATTTTGCAGCTTTAAAACACCATTAGATAATCTATCAGTGGGACTCTCAACTAGAGCGATTCAACTCGAGATAAATTAAAAGTAAAGGAATATCGTGTGGATGGCTCGAACAAATGGGTATTATATGTTGAGATCTTGTGTAATAAATCAATAAGTACCGGTGTCCATAAAATACAGTGTCCGTGTGACCTGAGTTGTCCTACCACCCATTCTTCCTATTGTTTTCTCCATTGAGTGCTGTAATGCATCATTTGTTTCAGCACTATACCCAAATGCCTCGTCTACAGGTCACAGTTTATTTCGTACATTTGCTATGGTAGCTAGGACAATCTCTCATGAGTGACACTCAGTTTCTTTACACCGGTATGCAGTGGCGATTTCAGGAAAAGGGCCCTGTTCAGCAGCTTAAGGTGCACTGTTAAAACGTTGATGAACATTTTTTTAATCTTGTTGATTAAAATTTTAATCACTGGATTACCTAATGAACCACTCATTTGTAGGTGTTAAAACTAATCAACGGCTCGTGTCCGTCGTGGACTGAGTGTACTACCACCATCTGTATATTGTGTTCTCCATTGAGTCACGTATGCATCATTGGTTCAGCACTATACCCAAATGGCTCGTCTACAAGAGGTCACAGTTTATTTCGTGCATGCTGCAATGGTAGCTAGGACAATCTCTCCTGAGTGACGCTCAGTTTCTTTACACCGGTTATGCAGTGGCGATTTAGGAAAAGGGGCCCTTTCAGCACTTAAAAAGGAAAATATTTCATGATTCTGAATCCTTGGGGAAAAGTTGGTATGGATGGAAAGCTTAACGTAGATTCACATTAAATAATATAAGTTGAAAATTGTCCACATTGTTGATATTTGCACTTTTAATTTTAATTTTCCTCCCCCCCCAAGCTAACTCGAAAACGATTTTTTTGTTTCCGACAAATCCACATCGCAGGCAAAATGGTGACGTCAAAGTGATGACCATCCATAATTGACGTCGTTGTGACCATCATATCGCAGTGTTTCCACTTTCCTCTAAACTGTCGAATCATTGTGGTTTATTCAATAACTATTAAAACACAATACATGAACCAATCTGTCATTCCTTAACTTATTTTCAAATTTTATATTACTTTCCTTAATCCCTCAATATTACAGTGTCAGCATAACATTCGAGTCAACACGATTTTTGGTCATCACTTTGACGTCACGAGGATAGCAAAATTGGGCTGCTTTTGATCAATAAAGCCGTGGCGAAAAATCCAGCCCGTTTTCTTCGTATGTCCAAAAAAGCAAAAATTAAAATGCCTCTATTTTGTTTATTTTTAACATCAAATTGTATTATTTTTCGTCGGGAATTCGGGATGTATGTACATATATTATTTTATGAATGTAAGTCAACTGAGCTTGACAAAATCTTGGACATATTTTCCTTTAAGGTTGGGGCCCCTTTATTATTGCGAATTGACGCAATGTCCCACATTAGTGTGACTAGGGTGTCGAGGGGCCTGTCAGCACTGCTGACACTACTGACCCTTAAAAATCCGCCACTGCGGTGTCATAAACTACAGTGTCCTTGTGACTGAGTGTCTTCACCATCGGTCTATTTATTTTCTCCTTGAGTTCTGTATGCATCAAAGTTGTTTTCAGCACTGTCCCAAATTGCTCGTCTACAGTCACGGTTTATTCCGTACATGTTGCTAGTATCTTTTGGACACTCTCTCATGGGGGACACTCAGTTCTTTACACCGGTATTGCAGGAGATATGGTCCTACGGACTCACAATCTGCCTGCAATGTGAAGAATAGGGCCCTCGATTCAGTTGACTCTTCACCACATTAGTTTCACACACTTTCTTCCGTTGTTGTGGAGGCCCAGACAATGGTCCTGCCGAACCAAATCTCCTTTTAACAACCGACCTCAACATGGTTTCCGTGTACAAAGACTCCTCCATCACTTTTAAAAGAAATAATAACTAAGTCCAAGAGAGCTGTGTTATATGAGATGATAAATGTAACAGAATAACCATGAAAGCTCAAATATTTATACACAACTTCGTCTATTGGGTTCAATGCAAAACATAAGCATATGAGTGAAAACGTGATTACGCGCCCGATGAAGCTATTTTTTGGTTTTTTTGACTCAATTTTAATCAAATAACTTAATTTCAATCAAGTGTTTGAAGATCTATACGATGCACACCGATGACAAAGCAACAGACTAACGTCTTTTTATTAAACGCTCAAATACCACTGGTCATTATTTACTAGGTGGCAGTGCAACAAAATTTATTGGTTCCACGTCAAAGGTCAACAGCGCAATCTACTTTTTCTTTCTTTACTGGTATTAGGGAATGAAAATAATGTTACCAACTCACATAAAATATCTCCAAAAAAAAGCCACTTTTTACATTGAATTTCTCCCTGCTTATCTATACGGTTAACGATTGTGCAACTTTTTAAGGACTCAATGGAAATAGGCTCTAAGGGGCTTCCTTGGCATTGTCTAGTTCTTTTAAATGTTAATATGTTTTGCATTTGGTGTTTTTTTTAAAAAAAAAAAAAAAAAAAAAACTTTGGTATTTTATTTTGGATTTTATCAGTAGTGAAATCAAAAAAAAAATATATAAATAAACTGAATACCTGACACTGCCAATACCTATAAATCAACAACCTTTGTGTCCGTCGCTCTAGACATTTTGTCGTGGTGGTGTCCAACTGAAAAAATTCATTGCTGCATTTAGCAATCCTTTTGAAGCGTAGTGAGCGTTAGTCCTTTTGTCAAAGACTCCGGTTTTACAACCATGGCAAACCCTGCTCATGCCGGTTCGGGGCCCGCGCGTTCCTAAGTATAGATTCCCTCAGGGACATTTTCTTGTTGACGCGTTCCAACCAATCTGCACACCACAAGTGCCTTGACACAAGAGCGCAAACGGAAAGCCTTAAACGGGTGGAGCCAGGGGCCTGGTTTAGAGCCCTGCCGGGGTCCAGGGGCGGAGCCCCCGGTAGCTCTTGGATTTGAGCTATTCAGAACCTTCAAGATGGCCACTTTTTGAGGGGTAAATAGTAATCAATTCAAAGAAAAGAATGGTTTCCAAAATCTGCTCAATGAGACGGGCAATGCCCCAAAAAAGCGTTAATGTCTTTAACGAGTGGGATATGTAGGAGCAGAAGCCCTGCCGGGGTCCAGGGGGCGAAGCCCCCGGAAGCTCATGGATTTGAGCTATTCAGAACCTTCAAGATGACCACTTTTTGAGGGGTAAATATTAATCAATTCAAAGAAAAGACAAGTTTCTAACTTTGCTCACTGAGACGGGCAGTATAAGCTTGTACTGCTGAATGCTGAAACCTAAATCTGTTTTCTATAGTAACTCTCCCCTTCACTTTAGATTTCTTCTTGTCCTGAAAAGAGTCCGAGCTAGTCCTGATCCTGACGAAATCGTGCCATTAAAGGGGGTGACCTGATATAATAAACATTTTTCATCTTGATTGAATGAATTTGATGCCAACAACCCCTTTGTAAAGTTAGAATTAGCTTAAAAGTTATTTTTAAGCCCATAGAACACCTTATAAACTTATTGGTCCACCAAAATGGAGCATCCTTTGGCTCCATTTGAACAACTGGTCCTTATTTATAAGAGGTGTACACACAGATTGCGGTAAAAGTAATGCAGCCTGATTAAAGGGACATTCTTTGGAAATCCATCAATTACTCTCCTTCCAGATATCAATTGCTATGATCACCAAACTTGGTCAGAAGAACCCCTAATCGAAGACCATTTGTCAAAAAATATTTAGAGCGATTGCCATTTATAGTGCACAAGTTGCCGTGGTCACCACCTTGCGCAAAATAACCCCTGCTCAATTTAAGGTGTACACCAGTTGAGGTCATAGGTGTCGTTAGCTTCAGTAAAACATTTAGCCCTTGTTTGCTTCTGCGTCTGTGTATAAAACATGTCTTATAAACCATTTCAGGCGGGGATACACTTGCGTGCATGGCGGCTGCAGTAGAAAATGCCGAGGTGATACTCTTTTGTATTTCCAAGAAATACCAGGAAAGCAGAAGCTGTAAATCCGGTACGGTGGGTGACATAGATTAAAGATATCTTTAGAAATGATATCAACCAGGTTAATATTGTATCACAGCTGTTTGACCCCATACAAACTGTCTCTTTTCCCGGGGGGGGGGCACTTGTATTCAAAGGTGGATATGATGCGTGAACATGGACTTTCAAAATGTACCCTAAACACGTATTTTCAACGACTAAAAACAAGCTCAAACATACCCTAAACAAGTATTTTTATCTGTTTATGATACCCTCAACAAATACGCAGTGCATTGAATCGTACTATACCCTTTATTATCTTGCTTTGCTTTACTTCCCAAGTTCCGATTACAATATTTTGGATGATTTTGATCCCTGCTTAATGAGATATAACATGACAATTTCAAGGTTAAGAAAAAACATACCCTTTTTTCCATATTTTGCTGTTTTGACACCCTAAACGATGTACGCGCGTACATCGCCTGATGGAAAAAAGACACCCTTTTTACGCGTTTTCTTGTTCACGCATCATATCCACCTTTGAATACAAGTGGCCCCCCCCGGGTCTCTTTTATTTTTAGAACAATTTTCAGCAGTGACGACACAATTTTGGCAACTGGTATAAGTAGGGACATGCAAGATCTATCATCTCCGCAAAAATCAGACAAATCCATTGCGGGAATCTTGCCATATAGGCCTACAAAGGTTATGATTTGTATGTTTTAGCGCCTTCTATATGCCCATTCTCCATAGAAAGACGTGGGAAACTAGATTTTTAAGAGAAATCGTATTTGCCCGCAATGAAATGTCGTAAAATTTACACAGAATGTGGTTAGTGGACTAAATATTCCACATCAGTTGTCAAAAATGTATCGCCGACAATATTTTTTGTTTTATTCTGGTTTTGTCATAATAAATTAGACTTTCAAACAGCTGTATAGGTTTAATTATTATAGGCTTTTGAATGATATAATTGCCGAATTTTGATCTGCTTATGTTGTCATCTTACTTGGCGTAATTTGGCGTAATTTTGCTGATCTGTGATGTTTAAGGTGAAAATAAAGTGAGGTATCAAAAGTGGAAAAACAAACATCTGCAACGCGTTGTGGGTCTATTAAATAAGTCACAGAAATTAATTCTAATTGGCCAACACGGCAACACGTTGTGAAATTTCGGCAACGCGTTGCGGCAATACGTTATGGCCTTTATGGCTTTCGATACAAGTAAACTCAAGCGAACAACATTCAACAATAACCTAAAAGCACTTCCGATTTTTTTCTCATCAGGGTATGCAGGTCCATTGTTACTGCCCACACAGTTGATTTCAGGTGTTATCACCTCCCCGTATTGACTTCTAGTATCTGTTCATAACATAAAGGGCAACATATCTCACATCACTGAGGATTTTCAAATATGTAGGTAGCTGAATACCATTGCATTTCTTATAAAAACAAGATAAATTGAATAGTTATAGGGATTTAAAGACCAGAACTTGCGGATTTAGGTTATGCACAATTAGGTCACCACTTGCCAAGGACTTTTCCTATATGAATATTGTCCCTTTACAGTTTCTTTTCGAAAAAGAAAATATTAATCATAGGGTCAAAGTTAATGGAACACATTAATGTATTGGTAATGATCTCAAGATCTCTTGTACGCGACACGGGAAAAAATTCTTGCTAATGCGGAAAGGGCAAACATTCGAAATCTGTCAACGCGGCACAATACAATGACCTGATGTAAAACAAGGTGAACTGTGTTCCGGGCGGATTATTTTATTTATTATTTATTCGGTATAAAAGACCAAGAATACAGGTTTGACAACTGAGACATCTGCATACATCAAACACACATATACATGGTTACAAACAATAAATATAGTACAAAATCATTCTCAATTATTAAGAGTGCACAACACTGGGAATGGTAGATTTCCTGTAGCGAACTCTTCTGCATTTAGGCGTCCAGTTTGTTCTGCACCTAAGATTTTCGGCCTGTCTGCTTCTTTTCAATGTGGTAAGCATCCCCGGTGACGCTCAGATGTTTGCAGCTTCTGGCCAAACCTCGAAGGAGTGGTTCTCTCCTTCAACAAGTGTGCATAGCTCAAGCGTTTTCAATGCCCTCCGAATATGATTGGTATTGTACCAAGATAAGGCGACAGGAACGCTTTTGAATGAGTCAATTTGGTCAGACTGTTGCCTTGTTAGGCTGCTATGCCACGAAGGACTAGCATATTCCAATACCGGGCGAATGTGTCCTGATAAACAGACGACAGATCACTAGCAGAGGCCTTGAACCCTGATGTGTAAAGCATATAAAACTTCTAGAAGCTTTTGCGATCATTTGAGTGATTTGGATATCCCAACAGAGAATTTGTTCTGAATGTACACCCAAAATTTCATACTCTCACAGGTATGGATATCTTTACCGCTGAGAGTAAATAGGGATTGCGGTGTGTTTTCCAACGTCCATATGTTCATAATGTAGCACTTTTCTGGTTTAGGCAACATATAATTTTCTTTTACCACGCACTGAGATTGCAAGATTTTTTTTTGGAGCTGGAGTCTGTATCTGAATGAACACGCCCTACTTCACCGAGGGTTAAGTCATCTACATACGTCCACGAAGTTTCAGCGCAGTGAGATTCATGTGCCACAGCAGAGAAGATAATCGGACCAAATTGGTTCCCTGCGGGACACCACCCACACAAGAAGGGGAGTATATACTGGCCCTGGACACTAACAACTTGAGAACGTGTGATCTAAAGCTACAATGACAGGAATAATTGACTGACGCGACTCCTAGTGTCAAAGCTTTTTGATGGCAACATGATGATTGATTCCTGTCGAAGGCCCTTTAGTGAATTTTCCGAAGCACCCAAATGAGGCGTCATGACCTCTTATCGATTCCTCTAATGATAACTCAACAAGATCAACCAAATAATGTGTAGTAGGTGTCAGGAATGTTACCGTATTGTTCCTGTCCGTGTGGGGAGCAAAATCTTCCAACGTCCGTTTCGCCAAAACTTTTCACAACTTACCAAACTGTAGTAGGCCTTATCGGCCTCAATTTCTCGAAGATGTCTTGGCATTCTGGAACCTTTGGGATTGGGTGATTATGACATCTTCCAATATCTGGAAATATCCCCTCTTGCAAACCGGATTAAAAATATGAGTCACGGTTCACTTAGTTCAATAGTCAAACTTTTAACATTTTAGCATGGCAATCACTAGGGTGTTTGCTTTAGAAGGTATTAAGGATTTATTGCCGACTCCTATGTACTTCACCTGGCGTCAACATGGGGAGGCAGAGTTGGACAAAGCTGTAGGTTTGTAAGATCAAGGGTGGGCATTTGGTTGCATACACTGGCAAAATGCTGGGTTTTTAAAGGCAGCAGTGTCACCTGATCTTTGGATAAATGATCCATGTTCAGGACGCTTGATGACTTCGCGCCATTATATATTTAACATGCCTGTCCAGCTTGCGCTATTAGCATTTCAGCCCTGCAATATGTTTCTTATAATTTTTTCTTTCTCTTATTGAATATCATAGCTCCTTGTTTGCCTGATTGGTTGCGGTTATGTATATTCATGTCACTGATATTCTATAAATATTTGAGTTGATATTTTATTAGTTTTTTCTAAATAATGGTCCACTTTTAAATAACATTGTTTTAATTTAGTGAGGAACTAAATTCTCCCGGTCTGTCACGAATATCAAATTAAAGGTCATATGTAGCATGTCCATAGCCATTAAAGCCACTATAGAGATGTTGTCAAAATGTAAACAAAGTGCGCCCCCTATTTTCCATCCAGTATTGGTATGTGTACTGTTGTATTGGCAATTCTCCATAAGTGGCTAAGCTTACACCGTATTTACTCAAGAATGAGGTTTTCAGCTTTGTTACTAATAAAGTCGGATCCGACTTTTATTAGGGAACAAAACAGGCGTAAATGACATCTTCAGGACGCTTTAAATACTCAGTGGTCTGTTTTTTCCAAGAACAGTAATATAGGTGTTGACATGACCAAACACTAGCAATTTAGTGGACCAAATGGCATTTTAAAATTTGGAAAAAGCACCTGATTGGGGCCTTTATGCAAGTGTTATTTCTGACTTATTATTTCTAGCCGAAACCATATCAAAAAAACAAAACAATGATTCCTTTGAAAGTCGAAGAAACATTTGATCCTTCGTATGGTTGGGTCTTTGTGGATGGGAACTGACCTCTACTACGGCACATTCAGCTGGAGACCTGGACAAAGGTTTCCCAATCTTGTCCGAAAACTCGGGGACCAGAGGACACACGCTCCGAAGGTAGTTATTAAGATACATGTAGAATCTGCAAGCTAATTTAACTAATTTTGGTTTTACTGTGTTATTCTTACTTTGATTTTTCGTATTAAATAACGTTTGAAAATCCCAACAATTTTTATAATTTTCCGCCAATCTCGGCATTATGTTCTATGAGTCTACTTGGGTTTCCTTTTCAGTTTATAAATCATTCCAACTTCCTCATGTACATTCCAAATCGTTTTAAGCAAGCCAGAATTTCAACAAAAAAATTTTCGTGACAACATGCTCAAATGAATCATTTTGATGATGTACCTTTTTGGGGCGGTTGGGTGGTCCCATACACCCGACATGTAATTCGCGTTGGCGCCAATCGTCGCAGGCTATGTCCTGTCATTTTTCTTCATGCTCCTGCATAGTTTACATGCAATTCAAATTCAGCGTCCCAAACAGGTTTCCACCCACGATATAAAATAAACAATCCTTTTCATTGCAAAACTGAACACTAATTGCTTCAAACGTTAATGCTATATAAAAAGAACATTTTCAATAGATTTCTAGTGAATATTTATTTAGGTGTTCTATAGGATAGTCCAATACTAAGAAAATCGCAATGTGGTTTTGATAATTGTTTAATTTGCTAATTGAGCAGTTTGGAACAAAATCTGCTAATGCTTTACGAACAAATCCTGTCGTTTCATTAGTTATCCCTTCTTTTTATATTTCTATTTGTGATGAATTTGGCATTTTCGTGTATGATGATTATTGATTGTGGTAATTATCGAGTAACACGATAGAATGAAAAAACTTATGTAATTTTGGTTTTAGAGGAAAATTTGGAAAATTGCCTATGATTTTTTCATAGAGGGCACATGTTTGCTTCTCAGTGTTTGAGCGCTCCGGCACACACTCCAAAGGTTTGAGGGTTCGAGCCCCGCTACGGCCAACGTGTTGTGCCCTTGAGTAAGGCGTTTACCTCAATTAACTCCTCAATTGTTGCCAAATTGGAAACTAGACGCGATACCGTGAAAACAGCATGGATCGATGTGGTAAATATTTAAAGATGGAGCAAACATGCAGATAGGTTATTTTTCACTCTTTTTTTTTCTTTACTAGAACCCTTAGGGTGTGTTTATTATGAAAACAACTAACATCATCGTACAGGCAAGCAAACAAAAAAGTACAATCATCAACAACTTAGAATAATTATAAATCTGTATGATTAACAATTTTACCTTATATCAGGGGATGGCGGGGCCAAATCAAATTTCAAAGTCGCCATTGGTTTAAACACGTACCGTGCAAACATGCAATGAAGTATGTTTTATCCAAAATCAGTTTTGGGGGAATCAGCAACTTGCGAAAAATTAAAATGTTGAGATAGACAAAATAAATAATACTTAATGAACATATGGTTAGAAAGGTAATAAATGTAAAGATGCTGTCTCTTTCCCATCGGTAAAGGACAGGGACCTATTATAGTTCCGGGCGAGGGGCGCGGGTTTAGGGGGTGTTTTGTGCCGAAAACACCCGGGTGTCGAAATACCCGGGTGCCGAGGTTCCCTCCTCTCAGAAGGGCCAAAGAAACCCGGAGCATTCGCAGAGGAGAAGGGAAGTGGAAAATAACGTGCCTGTTGATGTGTGAGCACGTGTTTACTTTACGCATTTTTTTGGTGATTTTATGGACAATCTAACAATAAACTCATTAAAAATCATCTTTTGGCATTTAAGAACAATCCTGTATGTATAGTAGACGTAGATACGATCATTGTAACGCCTAAAGCAGCCACATAGACCACATGAAGAATCCCGCGTTCTTTTTAAACCAGGTAGCTGAATTCGGAAACATGTATACGTTATATGCAGTGATATACATATGGATATGGATCCATTGTAAAGGTCCCCTTAATGATTAGGAGGGCTATTAGGCCGGTTGCAACACGGGTTAGGTTTAGGGTTGGGGTTATAGGGGCCTATAGGACCTAGGTTTAACATAAGGGTTAGGAAATAGGTTAGGGTTTGGTTAATAGAGTCCGCTGAGTACAAACATTGGAATTAGACCTATGGGATTTTCTACTTGACAAATAGGGGGGGGGGGGTTATGTGATTTTTTTTAATTTTTTCTGATGGGGGGGGGGTTCATGTTAAATTTATGATTCAGTAAACAAGAAAGCACCTATCTGCATATCAGCAGTAACTCATATGATGTACCTCATTGTGTGTGTGGAATGGGTGTAGGAGTTCTATGCCATAGGGGCACCTATGTAACTTTACAATTAATGATGGTTATGCAATTTTCCAACACATCTTTCATTCTCTCCGGTCCCCTCCTGTAATAATACGGGCCCCTAAATTATTATTCAAAAAGTTTAAAGCTACTCTTAAGCCTGTCGTACGAGCTGAGTCCACTGAACACTTTTTTCGTGTATCCTATGTCCGTATAGCCAATTGACAAAAGAACTTAAGTTACATCCAACAACTCCACGCTGTTATAGATCTCCTGTGCCGTACTACTACCCATTGTTTCGGCAAGTAACCCTGCCGTCCGGCAGGGTAATGACGTAGCCCGCATTTTCGGCATGAATAATTGCCGAAACACCGGGCGTTTCGGCAGATACCCCTGCCGTACGGCAAGGTCCTCTGCCGAAAGACCGGGCGTTTCGGCATAGCCCGGTATTTCGGCGCAGCAGGGGTTTTAGCAAATAATCGTGTGTGTTAAAACTAAGTTTTAAGCATATGGGTGGTTAATCGTTATTTTTCGCCCCTCCTAAGAATTTACCCTGGCATCACCCCTGCTTCACGCTGATAGTTTATAAGGATTTTACCAAAAGCAAAGTGAATTTTAATTCGAAGATGAATATCATCACGCAAATGGTATGAGGACTGTTTGGAAGCACAGGTGTTCCCCGTCATTCCATCAGAATCATTAATGGTCATCATCCTCAGTTGGCCCTGCGGAGCAGGCGATCGCAAGTTTCCTCCAGCCACGGCGGTCATGAGTGTGTGCCGAAACACCCGGGTGCCGAACTACCCGGGTGCCGAAGTTCCCTCCTCTCAGAACTGCCGAAGTACACGGGCATTCGGCAGAGGAGAAGGGAAGTGGAAAATAACGTGCTGTTGATGTGTAGAGCACATGTTTAAGCATTTTTCGTGATTTTATGTTCAATCTAAAATGAAACTCTTTAAAAATCAGGCTTTTGGCATTTAGGGACAAGCATTTATGTAATAGTAGACGTAAATACGATGTTGTAACGCCAAAACACTCACATAGACCCCATGAAGACCCTTGCTAAACATTCGTTTAGCAAGGTAGCCGAATTCGGAAACAATGTATACGTTTTTATATGCATTGATTATACATATGGCTCCCATTGTAAAGGTCCCCTTATTGATTAGGCAACACGGGTTAGGTTTAGGGTTGGGGTTAGGGCCTATAGAACCTAGGGTTTTAAGAATTAGGTTAGGCTTTGGTTATTAGGGCCCGGTGCGTGAGTACAAATACTGGGATTTTCTACCCCAGTTTTCTACTTTAAAAATAAAGTTATATGATTTTATTTTTTTCTGATGGGGGGGGGGGTCATGTTAAATTTATGATTCAGTAAACCAAGCACCTATCTGCATATCAGCAGTAGGTCTAAATCATATGATGTACCTAATTGTGTGTGTGGGATGGCGGCCGGGATGGCCGATGGGTGTGTGGGTTCTATGCAATAGGGCCTATGTAACTTTACATTGGGGGTTATGCAATTTTCCAAACACATCTTTCAATTCCTGCGGCCCCTCCCTTGTAAATATGAACGGGCCCTAAAATTATTAGTTTAAGATAATACTTACTTGCCTGGTCCGTCGAGCTGATTCAACTGAACCACCTATTTCGTGTCAGCCTGTGTTCCGTAGCAGCCAATTGACATACAAGAATTAGTCATCCACAACCGCACGCTGTAATAGGATCCCTCTGTGCCGAACTACTGGGATAACCCATTGTTGCGGCAAGTAACCCTGCAGTTCGGCAGGGTTATGCCGTAGCCCGCATTTTCGGCATGAATCCAGAATAATTGCGAAAACGCCGGCGTTTCGGCAGATACCCCTGCCGTACGGCAAGGTCGGTCATCTGGAAAACAGGGCGGTTTCGGCATAGCCGGTATTTCGGCGCAGCATGAGCCATTTTACTTAGCATGTTGTCCATGCACCCCAGGAGACATTGGACTATTTAAAGAACAGTGTTCGTTGCCGTCCGGGTTTTCTCCTGGCCTGAGTTAGTACATCTATATGTCCTAAGAATTTCAGTTGAGGAAATGCAGTACCTGTCAGATTGACGGCGGTGGCCCTCATTGGTACGCTGCTCTCTATGATATTCAGCATAATTATGAGTTGGCAGGAAAGCAAAAAACTCAAAACAAAGATTACTAAAAATCCCGGAATAAAGCGCAGAGGTGGTGCGAAGGGTATACTGTAATTACGCTTATTTTTTATTTATATGTTCCCCTTTAGATATATACACGCTAACGAGTGATAGATACTTGCTCGTTATTTCAGAATCGAATATCCCAGCGGAGATGTTTCACTATGATGACTTTTCCAACGTTCATGTTCATCTTTTTATGTTCTTTTATTTTCAGCAAAATGGTCTCCGGTTAACAAGGGAAGCAAAGCCCTGGAATGTTGTATTTGCTTGGATAGATTCAAAAATCCCAAGACTCTTCCGTGCCTGCATAGTTTTTGTAAAGGATGCCTTATTCGTTTGGCCCCTTTAGGTACAAATATATTTGCTTGTCCCTTATGTAGACAGCAATGTCCTGTGCCAGACGGGGGCGTCACCCAGTTTCAAACCAACTTTCAGCTGAAGGAGCTGGTGGACGAAGAGGCTTCGAGACAGCAGCAGCTGATTGGAGGCGGAGTTGAATTCCCCTGCACGTGTTGTGATGTCGGCAAGCAAACCAGAGTTGTTGCGAAATGTCACGATTGTAAGCTCTTCATTTGTGATAGTGGCCTTGCAGCTCATGAGCACTTCCCGGTCTTGTCGATCACAAAGTTCTAGTTTTTGAGGTAAGCGCACTGATCATTATATTCTTGCTGCTGGTGCTGATGGTGATAATGATTATGATGATATCAATATCATCATCATCATCATCATCTTCATCTTCATCTTCATCTTCATCTTCATCTTCATCTTCATCATCATCATCATCATCATCATCATCATCATCTTCATCGCCTCATCATCATCACATCATCATCACCACCACCACCACCACCACCACCACCTGGAGAATGGAACCTTACATGTTTTCATGAACAATCATTATAATAATGCAAACTAATAAATTTTGGTGATCATTTTCATGGCCTTTTTAAAAGTTTTGTTTATGAATATTCAGGATAAATTGCTAAAGCCTACACTCTCCGGAAATGCAACGCCTTTCAATCAAATTCTCGTCAATAAGTTTAAATTTTAAAAATTCCTTCTTTTTTTAAAAGATTTTATTAAAAACATACACAATACCTTTGAAGGACCTGTTAAGTAGCCACGGAGTTACCACCCACATGGGTACCACATCGCCGGCCGCAAAAGTAGGGGTAATCATCTACCTAGGTACACACGCAGTAGCTTAAAGGGGGATGGCCCGATTTAAGGATATGAAGTTTTCATCTTGATAGATTGGCCTTCACTCCAAAATCCCATCTGTAAAGTTTCGCGCCGATATTTCAATCTGTTTTGATGGGAGAGCTAAAAACGTGATTTTGAAAGCCCCTAGAGTACTGTGTAAAA
The DNA here is from genome assembly GCA_023653785.1 of Ophioderma brevispina. Classification (NCBI taxonomy): domain Eukaryota; kingdom Metazoa; phylum Echinodermata; class Ophiuroidea; order Amphilepidida; family Ophiodermatidae; genus Ophioderma; species Ophioderma brevispina. The sequence goes on along the minus strand of JAMKCH010009836.1, from coordinate 169,041 downwards.
TTAATATTGGTCGACCAAAATGAGGCACATTTTCGCTCATAACTTCCAAAGCGAACATCCTTTGGCTCTAAGATTTCACAGGGTAAATGAGAAAAATAGTAGCTTTCTTCTGATACCAAAATGTTGACCACTTCCGTTAAAATCTGGGGCTTCTGGGGACGAGGCTATTAGCGATCGGGCCATGGACCTTTAACCACTAGTCACTCCATACGGTGGTAGCCCACTCTTCACGCAACATCAGTTTCACGCGTCATTCCGTTGTCGCCCATGGCGCCCGGACTGTGGCTCCCGACGGACAATAATTTCTTTCACACCGGTCCCTGGAGCACGTTCATATTTTGCGGACCCTTGGACATACACAGGTATTTTGCATCCCTGCTTAAGGTTGATGGCCTACATTTCCTGGCACTTCTAGGCTAGCTTGGGGTCATGGTCACCGTTAATTTTATTCCGTACAGTTGTATACCAATGCAAACAAAGGCGCACGTGTAAACCTACTCTAGAAACGACTAATTGCAATATGTCGAACGTGTTTCAATTATTAAAGGAGCACCCTGACGCAAATCCTGGTGCTGAGAAGACCGCAGAAGCGAATGCAGACTCTGTCAAAGATTGGGAGGTGTTTGATGAGATGTATAACGAGGAACACAGTATACATCTATTCAGATACTGGATTCAGGTTAGTTCTGGAAAAGTTAGGCTCTTTATGCCTGTTACAAAATGTAAAATGTACACTGCAATATTACACATTTAATGTGCAAAAAAAATCACACAAAAGTTAACCTTCTCCCTGAAATGACGTCATTTATTAAATTTGATGACGATTAAAAATGACACTCTCGTGTATTGGGATTTTACAATAGAGAGAATCCCGGAGAGATGTACCGACATGTTTAGTGCAACACATACCACAGACACTTGATTTTGGTACCAATGGATAGCTATCTTCATCTTCTTTCCATTTTTTAATGCACTATAATAAGCTTGAGTCAATACAATTGCGAAATACCAATTTTCCACCCTATATCTAGTATTTTCATACTTTTCTCAACTTACAACGTCATAGTGACATCATAATGAGAATGTTGGTACTTATTTTGATACCAATGGAAATGGAAAGAAGAAACTGTAAGCTATCCTGTGGTACCAAACTTATAGGAATCGGATGTTCAGTAACGAAAATCACAGGGGGGTGGTAACCACCCCTCTTCGGGAGTTTTGTAACAAAAATCGCTCAGGTAGTACATGTTGTGTGATATTTTATCTTTTTAGTTTGGTCATGAAATATTTAAGAGTTTCGATGTATATGAATTTTTAACTTTTAACAAATTTGTTATAACTAATTGCCCAGGTTGTCATTTTAATATATGGGGCTTTTAATTCTATTTTTGTATTGAAAGATGTATTGACTTAACAAATGTTATCCATCATTAATGGATTAACCTGGCGGAAATGATAGGTGAGTAATTATGTATGAGGCTCTTGTTTAGGAATAAATCCAATTGGTGAACATTGCAACGTGTATAAAGGGTGCGATGAAAATCGCCCTGCAATCATGGCTAAAGAAATTTCCTCATTGAGCTTTTCCATATCGCTGCTACATTTCGCAAGGCTGAAGCGAACACTCAGACTCAAATATGTAACGAAGACACTGATATCCTAGTTTGAAACATTGAGCGAACCCTGCCGACAATAAGTTTTGTTCTTGAGTAATGGGATACTTGCAAATCTGCGATACCCGTACATCAATGAGGTATATCCATGGAGCTTTAACTTGTGAGTTCACGAGAAAAGTTTCTACGCAGGTAGATCGCTACCGGGAGATTCAAATCTTCTCCTGGATTCAAACCTTCTGGATCATCTGCAGGGGAAAACAAAGACAAATCATTTTTCAAATCTAATGTTAAATGTCGCTCTACTAAAGCCTTGAATTCCATGCGCGGTAGCAGTTCCTCCTTGTGTTACGTTTTGAACACCACTGTTGGAATTAGCCAGCGCGCAGGGCATTACCCGATAATGAACTGGCCAAATGACCATTTCGGCAACTATTGTTAGATCAGAGAAGATGAGAAAGAAGGAGATGGCTCGATTTTGAAATCCGATTACCCAGGATTACTCTCATTCACCAGCTCATTGTTTGGGTAACTTCAAGGCCGCTCGATTGCACCTTCGAAGTAATCTGCTCATCCGACTCAACTTGGCCAGTCAGGAAAATTTCAGAACAGGAAGTAATTGACACACTGCTATACTAAAACAGTTTATTAATATTCCAGCTAAAATTTCTCTGCTGGTAATGAACTCCACGTTTGTTCTGACCGATAATTATTTATTTTATTCATTGGCGAAATAATTGAGGAAAACAGTGACTTTTAACGAAAGAAAACAGCAAAATTAGCCCTTGATTTAATGTTTTGAGGTCAATAGAGGATGTTGTTATTTTAGACTAATTTAAACATATCCGGTTAGTTCCTGTGAAATACGATATGATGAATGATTAGATAAATGCATTTTGAATACAACTCAACAAAAACCTGTTTGTGTCAGAAAGTGTCAGAAAGTTGTTTGGCAGAGTGCAAAAGTTGCACATTTGATTGAAAATGAATAAAATGTCATCACAATTACTTTTCCTAATATCATAGACCAGTAGATATAACATCTATGCAGCCATTGACTCGAGCAAATAATAGCACTGTTGATATCCAGTAAATTCCGCTCGGTATGCAGAGGATAAAGCACTACTAACAAATTACTGTTCAATGTAGGGGTAATAAACAACTGGCTCTGATACTTTACAGATAAAAAAGATTTAAGGTGCTCCTCACCAGATTAAGATTGAGATATTTTTTGCATGACGCAAAGCACAAGCTACTCGTCCTACTTTCACGAATAAAAAAATCTTAGGCTTCTACTGTACGTTAATTAACCTTGACCATATATTGATCATTTCCGGAAAAGGAAACAAAGATGAACAAAAATCCATGAACCCAAGAAATGTTGTTTGGCAGAGGCTAAAAGTTGCATCATTTGATTGAAAATGATTAATAATGTCATCACAATTACTTTTCCTAAATATCAGTGACCAGTAGATATACATCATGCAGCATTGACTCGAGCAAATAATAGCACTGTTGATATCCAGTAAATCCGCTCGGTATGCAGAGGATAAAGCACTACAGATTACTTTTCAACTGTATGGGTAATAACAATGGCTCTGTACTTTCAGATAAAAAGGATTTCAGGTGCTCATCAACAGATTAAGATTGAGCTATTTTTTTCATGACGCAAAGCACAAGATACTCGTCCTCTTTCACGAATAAATAAATCTTAGGCTTCTACTGTGCGTTCAATTAACTTTGCCCATATATTGCATCATTTTTCCGAAAAGGAAACAAAGATGAACAAAAAATCATGAAAGAAAGTTGTTTGGCAGACTGTGACCTAACATCTTTGTGTAGAAACAAAACTTAACTTACAGTAACTTGCCGCGTAACCCCATTTCTTTTCAATTTACCGTGTTGTTAGCATAGGTCGTTAGACCCCCTTCTTTTGTATTTTTCTAAATACCTGGTGGTAAATTGAATAGAAATGAGATCCCGCAATAAGTTATGGATCTTGGTTCTGCACAAAAATGTTAGGTCACAGCTTACCAAGCAACATATCCACCGTGAGGTTTGTTCACATTAGTTTCTTTTTTCAATAATGATGAAATATACAGTCAAAATATTGAACTCACAGTATAGAACTTCAAAGTTTATTTTTATCGCGAACGAGGCCAGCTCAATCCAAACTGGGTAGACGTTTCATATAGAAGTCCCAAGTATACAAAAGAGTTGCCATTGATTCCGTCCTGCGCTATTGCACAACATCATACAGTGCATGACGGAATCAAAGGCAACACCTCATTTGCGTACTTGAGACTTCTATGTGAACCGTATACCCTAAACTGGGCGGGGATAATTAGTCTATAACGCCTGACATCTATTCAACTGCATGGACAAAGGTTCTGCAGTTCCAACTAAACAAAGGGGAATCTGAAGAGCTTTGTCCGCTGAATACCAGGTGGATTTACTTGTCAATAATGCCAATATTTGCTTGAGTCAATGTTGCATAGTGCATGTCCCTTGATCACTGATATTCAGAAAAGAAATTGAGATGGTATTTTATTCATTTTCATGAAAATGTGCAACCTTTACAATTGCCATAACCAATAAATGATAATTATAAAATTTATCATTATTTATAGTGGAAAAATGGTTTACTTCTGCGAAGTATGTAACCAAAATGAACAATTTTTCCTTTGATCCCATGGCCAAATAGTGTATAGTCTCTGTGCAAATACCAGTTGACTACCGGGTAATAGGAATATTTCTGGGATTTAATGACAGGTGTATATAATGTTCTCCAGCAAGTAGCGCAGGTCTTTGATCTAATCAATCGAATTTAAGGTAATTAAGATGAATAGGCGGATGAACAGTTTATCTTTTGAAGTAACAGTTGAACCATCTCCTTCTTTCTCATCTTCTCTGAGAACAGGAAATAATTGACACACTGCTATACTAAAACATTTTTTTAATATTCCAGCTAAACTTTCTCTGCTGGTAATGAACTCCACGTTTGTTCTGATTGGTAATTTTATTCATTGGCGCAATAATTGAGGAAAACAGTGACTTTTTAACGAAAGAAAACAGCAAAATTAGCCCTTGATTTCATGTTTTGAGGTCAATAAAGGATGTTGTTATTTAGCCTAATTTAAACATATTCGGTTAGTTCCTGTGAAATACGATATGATAAATGATTAGATAAATGCATTTTGAATACAACTCAACCATACCTGTTTGTGTCAGACAGTGTCAAAAGAGCCAAAATGCTTTGAAAATTTGGGGTCAAAGTTGTCTGTAATAGACTATGCATGGGGCGTAGACCAAATAACAAGCTGCATAACAAATTCCGTAGTCCATTCAAAGGGAGAAGACAAAACCCGGTGTAAATTATTGATAAATTATAAACATGACATAACCGTCTTGTTGCCCCAAGTAAACTTGCACATTTTTCTTAAACCAAGAAATAAAATGTCACATCATATCTCTTTCATAATATCAGTCACCCATGGTATGTATAGGGGACATTTTCGCGTCACGGTTTGTGACCAACACCGGAATTTTTACTTGCAACCCAATGCTGTTTTGCTCAACATAACTTAATCTGCTATTCCTTTTTACATTATAAGTTGTCACCTTGAGGCTAAGCCTAAAAAAAAATACTATATCCAAGTTCACTTGATTGGTTATTTTGCAATTGGGGGCAAATAAAGTTTCGGTCCACGTTGTGACACAGAAGGTCACCACGTGACCAAACTTGGGGGGAAACCATGACAATAATAAACCCAGTCTAAAAACCAAACGTGTGAAAACATTATTTTTGGTAGGTTTGGACTGAAGGTAAGAGTAAAAAGTATAATAAACAGGATGGTTGGTTGGTTACGATGAAAAACCAGCATTGGGCTGAAGTAAAAAAATCATCGTTTTGTTGGTCACCACGTGAACGAGAATGGCCAGAGACGTCAAGCAAAACCAAACTAAAGATGTTTACAATGGGCCAGGTATGCGGAGCCATTGTTATAGCCAGGTGTTATCACCTCCACGATCTTCTGGGTTTTGTTGGAGTAAACAATACACGCCTCTTTCACAATAACTACTTTAACATTATGAGATAGGTCGTTGACCCTAGTGTTCTTCTGAAAGGGGTAATGAATACCATATGAAGTAAGCAATAAGTTACGGATTTAATTCTGAACAAACGTTGTTAGGTCAAAAGCCATGCCAGGCAAACATTTGGCATGATGTTTGTTTGCTTTCTTCCTTTTCGAATAACAGATGAAAAACCCGGGACAACGCATTAATTGAAACCGACATAGAAGCCAAGAGTCATGTTATTTGCAGAATGAGGAAAGTAATTTTGCGCTTGACCTCATTAAAATACTTTGTCTAAATCGGAGCGGTGGTACACCTGAGGATTTCAACCGCGATGACCAATATAACAATGGTTCCCCATCCCAGATGAAAAGAAATCTTGGAAGTGTTTTCTACACCGCACACGGGGCCGGTAATTGAATATCTATAGCCTTAGCGTATGCGTAGATACTGGTCCACTGATATTGGGGGAACTAAATTGAAGTGACATTTTATTCATTTTCAAGAAAATGTTGCAAGTTTTTTTCTTTGGGGCGGCAACAGAAAGTTTATAGGAATTAATAATTTATATGAATTTACGCTTGGTTTTGCTCTCCTCCCGTGATAGGGATTACGAATCGACAGCGCAGAAGGGCATGGCCCATACCCCTATAAGTGATGCAGAAGAGTACGTTTCGCTGTGCTGGTCACGACCAAAGTGTAATGACTTTGTGTAAATGCCAGTTGACAACTGGGTAATTGGAATAGTTCTGGGATTTAATGACAGGTGTATGTAATGTTCTATAGCAAGAAGCGCAAGTCTTAGATCGAATCAATCGGATTTAAGGCTATTAAGATGAATAGGCGGATGAACAGTTTATCTTTTGAAGTAACAGTTGAACCATCTCCTTCTTTCTCATCTTCTCTGGTTAGATGGTGCAATTTTAGTGTGCAAGCCTCTCAAACTAGTGCTGATCGTAACCCACTGCCTGAAAGGGGATGATTAGCAGATTGCAAGTTTCTTGCATCACTTATATTGCCAGTTAACGCTGTATTGGACATACGTTACTCCCTGAATTTTTGATGTCCCAAACGAAGACCTTGTTATAGGCATTGTACCCTAAAATTCAAACTTATATACCAGTCATTTTATAACCCGGACTTGGGGTCACTTCTAGCCCAGATTCCCTTCAGCGGTTCCATTGTTTTAGCGCAGTGAAGATGAACCATTGCTTAAAGCTAGCGAGACATAGCAATTCTGACTTGAGCCTGATCTAGATTTCTAGCCAAAGTGTCTCGCCTCGAGGCCCTTTTTCAATGAAACTGCAACCCGATATCAGCTCGTCTGCCCACACAAGTTTGCCGACGGGAGGTCAGTAATTGCCAATCTTTATTCCTAAAGTCCCTGGTGTCTTAGGCCCAAGAATTTGCCTAGCACGGGTCCCGGGAAAGTGTTAATGATCACAAGGCTAATAGGTGAAGTAGCCAAGCCTAATCAGATATGTTTAACATCACAAATACCGTTTTCTCGCACAATCAATTGCAGAGGGAGACACGCCCTCAATAGCCGGAACAGGATTTGTTTGCTCTAATAGCAATAAGCTTGCATGCACTCGCTGTCAATAATTCTATTAAAGGAATACGCTTAATAATAATATTATATATTGGTTCATTATATAGTTACATGGAGGTGACAGTGAATGGCAGACAGCAATGGTTAGTCATTATTCAACCTGTCTGACTAACCTTCAAGAGAGCGGGATGATTAGTGAAGACTTATTGGCAAAGAGACAACAGCAAGTAGCCAGAGTTTTGTAAGTTTTTATTTGTATTTCATTTAAAGCTACTAGCGCAGACTTTGATGCAAATGCACTTGTACAAATGTCGTCAAAAATACGTGTTGCGTATAATAATAAAACTATAATAGCACACCGTACGTACAGCGAGCCAAATTAACTAGTCGGATTTTGTTTATTCGTATCACTTCATAAAGGTTTTCGACGATTCCATTCATTCTGAGAGGTAACAGGCTTTATCAGGGAAATCTATACAAAATTTGCTTTAATTAAAGTTTTGAAGACCGAATGTCATTCATTAGATTTAAATCGTTCTTTGATGCTAACCAGCTATCTATCAATGTAAATGTTTTGATCAATGAATTAACATGCCGTGTTGCATGTATGAGTACCACCAAATATAAAATAGGCAAAGACAAAAACACAACTCGGAAAGTAACTCCCCACCCTGACATTTGTTTATCAAGTTCAATTTGGTTTCTAGATAGAGGCCAGAGTGCTGATCCCCCATAGACCCTGTGGCCTTAACACTATTTACCCCTTAATTATATCCCAATGCCAAACAAATCACATAACATTTATTTTACATTACTATCTATAATCATGAAGAATTTGAGCGAAATATGTTCATTATATTTTTACAGTATTCCAGGCCTGGAAGTCCTGGAAGACTATAAACCGCATCGACATTGAAATGTCCCGTGTCTGCCAACTCAATTTGCTGAGAAACTCCTCGCAAATGGTCGTTTCAAGGATATTGACAAGGATCACACTCGCTCTGTTAAAAAAGAGATCACCAAACTTCGTCGAGCCCCTGACGTGGACGGGTCACTTTCAACACCCTTCTCACTGGATGAGCTCACCTCTGCTATCAGCCAACTAAAGAGTGGAAAGGCCCAGGGGCCTGATAACATACCAGCAGAGATCCTGATGCACTGCGGCCCACGATGTCTTGAATGGCTCCAGGAGTTCTACACATGCTGCCTTACCAACCAGTCCTTACCCAAGATCTGGAGGAGGGCTACTGTCATCGCACTCCCCAAATCAAACAAGCTTTTTGACAACCCTATGAACTACAGCCCAATATCACAACTGTGTGTTTCCTTCAAATTCCTTGAGAGGAAGATCCTGGCCCGGCTGGAGCCAGTCGTTGAACCCCATCTGCCTGACGAACAAGCAGGATTTCGCCGTGGTCGGAGCACTGTCCATCATATTGTAAAACTCACAAATGATATTGAGGAGAGCTTTGAAAAGCGTCGTAAGGCAGGCGTCATCTTAGTGGACCTTACTGCAGCATTTGACACCGTGTGGCACCAGGGCTTGACACTCAAGCTTCTCAGGACCTTCCCGGATCGTTACCTTGTACAATTCATATGTGCTTGCAAACCGTAACTTTGTTCTTAAGACCAGTGATGGGCAGAGCAGTCGACTGCGTCGTCTGAAGAACGGAGTACCACAAGGATCTGTACTGGCTCATACGGTGTTCAACTTGTATATCAGCGATTTACCACAAGCAACATCTAGACAATATGGCTACGCCGCCGGTTTTGCCTTTCTTCACTCGGACAGAAGCTGGACTGAAGTAGAAAGTACACTTATTGCAGATATGGCCCTACTTGCAGCATATCTCAAGACTTAAAGGCCGACTCAGAGATTTCGAAACCCATTTTTTGTGTGTAGTAATTGAAAATAATCATCCAGAACTAAAGACAATCACTTAAAATGCTTAATTTTGAAGTTAGAGATGATTCGGATTTTTCGTTTTCATGCAGTAAACATTTATGCACAGTACTATAACAGTGCCATAGGATACCGTGTATAAGAAAAGTTCCGGATCCAGAATTTCATAACAAAGTTGTGATTTTCTATATGAAGGATTTCGATTTGAGCTTAGTTATTTCACACAGTGATTAGTATATGGACAAGCTTTGAGAACATGCAAAAAACATGATTTGTTTGAAAACTGAGTGCGCCCTCGTCAGGAAATCTCTGAGTCAGCCTTTAAGCTGAGTGAAGCCAAGTCCACCGCTACTGCCTTCCATCTTAACACCAAAGAAGCTCATCGCCTAGAGCGCCTCTGCCTTACAATCCTACACCTTCGAGGAAAAACCTCCTGTGCCGCCTCGCTGGATCCTCATGGGGTGCCAGCCCAACGACTCTACGCATCAACGCCCTGGCTCTGGTCTACAGCGCTGCTGAATATGCCGCCCCAGTATGGTGCAACAGCTCTCACACAAAGAAGCTGGACATAGTACTCAACGAGACCATGATAACTATTACTGGCTGCATGCCTTCGTCCCACTCCATCTGAGTTTCTACCAGTGCTTTCAGTCATTGCACCTGCAGTGCTTCGGAGAGAACATCGCACGCATTAACTGGTGAATAAGGCTCTGTTAGACAACAAACACCTGCTGCATAACATTGTCAAAGAATCACACCAGCTCGGCAGACAGAGAGTGCGCTCTCGTCTATCTTTCTGTCGACACGCTGCTAAACTCTCCAGCTCCCCATTCAACATCTTGCAGACATAGAACACTGCCTGGCTAGATACTCCAAGACCAGAGCAATTATTCACTATTACACCTATGACAGAACTCCCACCTGGTAGCAATCTTCCACGCAAGGAATGGGTCACCTTGAACCGGTTTCGCACAGGAGTCGGTCGCCTCAACCACAATATGCACAGATGGGGGCTGCGACCATCTCCAGCCTGCCAATGTGGATCTCCATCACAGACTGCGGATCATATTCTCAATGAGTGCCCTACCTTTCGTCCTCCGGTGAATACGGACTTCTCAAACTCCAACCAATCAACAGTGAGCTGGCTCCACCGGCTTCAACATATTTAGCTGCTGCCTCTTACGCAAGAAGAAGAGGATGATATTTTTTGTTTACCCTGGGTGACCTTGAACCATTTCAAGCCTTGTTAAAAGTAACTATCCTAGATATAGCAAACTATACCTTTTTCAATCCTTAGAACCAGAACCAGATGGACATGTCTATACACCTTTTAATCCCGTATGACACGTTTACAAATTTTACCCCTGTTAATCCCCCCTTCCATATCTCAAAATGCTCAAGGATGCAAAAGTTGCTCATCAAGATTTGGAATCAGCAGGTCGATGTTGACTAGAAACCTTCAAAACATTTTGTACAGACTCTTGTGCAAGGTCATATGCAAAGTATATGGTTCTTCCGCTGGACTATTGTTTCTGCCTCTGAAAACAGTTACGTCTTTCATTTCTTTTACAATGCTTTCTTCGTCAAAGATATTTTTAACTTTTTTTGAGCAGTAAGCAAGCTGGTCAGTATGATCACGCCGTCGAATTAGTTGAGAAAACATTGGAAATGGAGAAAGAAGAACTCGGTGATCGACCAGAAAATATGTCGGACCTGTATTACTTGGCCGCTGATATATACAAGGAGGTAAGTTGCTTTTGTTCCGGTTGTTAATACTCACTTAGCATTTTTAAAATTTACTATTTACCAAGGAGATTACCCCAGGAATCCGTTATATGGCACCCAATGCTTATGATTCAAAGTACGAATATATCCAGTATGGCATCACGATTACGTCATGAAGTCCGGGAGTCGGCAAAATTGTCAATTCCCGCGGACACACAATGAATAATATGAGAAAATCCAATCTTGACCAGTGATTTTCAAGAGCAAATGAATAGTTTATATATGGTTTTAATCCTTAGTTTGCAGATTTTTTTAGAAATGTTCTATACAATTTTTATTGGCTGAAAACCACTAAACTCCCCACCCTACGACTTTAATGGTATTCCCAACACGGTGACTAAGAAGGTTTACTTTAAATGTTCTTTTTATTTACAGAATAAGACCTATTTACCCAAAATAACAAACAACAATCTCCATCACACAAACATTTCTTGATAAAAAGCTATTGAATTCGCCATACTGTATACTATTCCACCTGTATAAAATTTACAACGATCGTGTTCTTTTCTACTGCAGATCCTAAACAGCATCAGTTTATCAACAGGTCAGGATCCAGCTTTAGTTCGAAAACTCATCAAATACGCACGGTGCTCACTCAAGCTACGAAAGAAATTGTAAGGAGATGAAAACCAGGTGCGTTTGATTATTATTAGAGACTAGGCGGTCCCCGGGTTTCGCGATTCCCTGGGTTTCGCGATCACCTGGGTTTCGCGATCACCTGGCTTGAATGACTTTTTGATTTTGCGGTTCCTTTGATCTTGAATGACCCCTGATGACGTTGTCATGACTTTTAAAATTTTCGGCACCAACAATCAACCCCACCCACCAAGTTTCGTCTGGATACACCAAAGTTTACCCCATTTGACCTCCTTTGACCTTGAATGACCCCTAATGACATTGTCGTGACCTTCAAATTTTTCGGCATCAACAATCAACCCCACCCTCCAAGTTGCATGCCTATACACTAACGTATACCCCATTTGACCTCCTTTGACCTTGAATGACCCCTAATGACCTTGTCGTGACCTTCCAAATTTTCGGCATCGACAATCGACCCCACCCTCCGGTCCATACACCGTTTACCCCATTTGACCTGTTTTGACCTTGAATGACCCCGATGACCTTTGATCCACTAATCAATACAAACTCTGTTTTCGTTCGGTCAAGGGGCACCCACCCACCAAGTTTCAGGTCTCCGAGAAAATAGACGCGGTCAGACAGACAGACAGATAGACAGACAGATAGACAGACAGATAGACAGACAGATAGACCACCAGTATTAATATATAGATGATTTTATGGCATACGTGTACTTGTACGCAAAATGTGGAATTCTGTTTTTGGATCGATCCCTGAAGAAAATAATTGCACATTCCACGTACAAACACACGCCTCGCACATGGCATTTGAAACTGCCTACTGTCTATGTACGTGTACTTGTTGTTGTAGAATCAATGCGTATGGGTCCAAGTAATAAGTGAATTGTAATACCTTTGGTGATAAAAATTTACGGTGTATTTACCATGAAGGTAAATTTGTGGGAAAATACCTCTGTGTACTATGATCCGGGGGGGGCACTTGTATTCAAAGGTGGATATGATGCGTGAACATGGACTTCCAAAATGTACCCTAAACAAATATTTCCACCGACTAAAAATATACCCTAAACAAGTATTTTTGTCTGTTTTTGCTACACTAAAGAAGTATTTTTGTCAGTTTTGCTACCCGAAACAAGTAAGCAATGCATTGTGTCGTTAATATACCTTTATTATCTTGCTTTGCTTTAAACTATTTTTGATATCTGTTTAATTTTAGTATTACACGTACATCACAATTTCAGGGTTTAGAAAAAACATACCCTTTTTTCCCAAATTTTGCTGTTTTTGACACCTTAATCAATGTACGCGCGTACATCGCTTGTTGGAAAAAGAGACCCTTTTATGCGTTCTCTTGTTCACGCATCATATCCACCTTTGAATACAAGTGCCCCCCCTTTTTTTTTTTTTTTTTTTTCCCCCCCCCCCCCCCGGGACTATGATATGAATATTTTTGTGCGTAACATTTTTTATGTTCTTACTTGGGCTTAGTCTACCATTTGAGAACAAATTGAAGGAACTTTATATTATTTTGGTAATATGAGCATGTGTCTCTTTAAAGGTCAATAACTACGACTCAGATTCGATATAGGCTTGTATAGTGAAGGCAAAAAGTGAACTCCCTTTAGCACATGAAGGGTTAATTTTTGTTTCTGATATTAATACAATCAGACAAAAACATAAAAACGAACAGAAGAGAGGCCTTCGTGTGCAATACAAAGAGGAAAATAAGTAAGAAAAGAAGAGACGAAGGACGAAGGAAAATTTAGGGATAGATGATAAAGAGGGAGGAAGAGAAGAAAGAGGTGCCTTGACAAAAGAAAGATAAGGGCGAGAGAATAGTACTTTATGTATTGTATGAGACGATTTAATTTTGCTTTGGGGCGTGCTTGGAATATTTTCTTATCAAGTTGTTGATTTTGGCACTGCTTTTAATTAAATAAATATAACTAATTAATTAATGGATCGGTGGATTTTAACATCTTTCTTTCTCTTTCCTACCAGTGCCAAACGCGTATTATAATTACTATTATTATTAGCATTATTATTATTACCATAATTTTTATTATTATTATTATTATTATTATAAGCTTATTTGTGGGTTAGGGGGAAATTCGCCTTTCTTATGCACTAATTAATACGTTAGGGGGAAATTTCGTTTCCCCTGAACGTTATCCTTTGCGCTTTATTCCGTCAAATGATATGAATATTAATTTATGCAAATTAAAGATAATCCACTAGACTAACATTAATTAATATTAATTAATGTTAATAATAATTAGAGCTCATTATAGCCTAATGAATAATTCAAATTTCTCCCAAGTGTCATTCTAAGGAAATTATTATTATTGTTATTATTATTCATTTAAGTTTGAACTAGGAAAGGTTCTGCAGTTATTGAGTGGTACCCTGATGCTCTGGACTTACTGTGGCGGAGACAGTATACTCCCTGCAGAAGACGCCAAAAACGAAGCAAAGAAATATATCGATGAGGCCATTCAGATATTCACACAGGTATGTGTATCTCTTATCAAAGTATTCTACCCATGGGTGGAGCAGGGCTATTTTTTTTATAGATTATTACCTAACATAACATTAGCAGCAATTACAGCCATGAATGATTTTAATCCTTCACTTTGGATCGGGCACAGCTTACCACGACCTTTGGCCAAGTATCATCTTCGCCGTCAGTCTTTACCCCATCGGAAATTATTTTCATTAACAGAGAAATGCATGACTATGCATGTGAGAACACACCCTGAGATCGGTTTGAAATAATTTGGTAGATCCAGTTCATGAGAAGTGCTCCCAAGAGACACTGGACATGCTTTATTTACTGTATTGTAAACATTTTTCACATGCTTCAAAATGTCTAGTAGTTGCATTGAATCTCAGTTTGGAATTCAGGGAAAAATGGACTAGAACATATATTCTTCATGTTTCAACAAATGTCAAAGCATTGTCTGATATCTAAAAGATTGGTCCTGTCTTTTTTCTTTAATTTTACATTCAGCTAAAAGCCAAAGGCAACGTAGCCAAAGCCATAGCAAACAAGCGAATCTAACAGAACGAGGCTCTGAAGATAGAGAGAAGGCAAGTCCTCAACAACACATTTGTTTTGTATGAAGAGAGAATTCCCAAATATACAGATCAACTAAGGAATTGTATAATAATGTTTAATGATATCATTACTTTTAGCAGAACATTGGAATTTAGGTGTATATCTCTAGCGTCCTTTCGTAAAAGTGACTACCAACCTGACGATATCCGCGAAAAAGTTTTTCTTGTTAGATCTAGGGGCAATTTCCCCCTAAAAAGTCAGGGATCCGCTCCGTAATTTTTGAAAAGTGGAAAACAATGCAGTTAAGGAAAGTGGGGTACATAGGCAACATCGCATTAAAATGTTTCTTACGTTTATGTGTTTGAAGCGCACCGTACTAATATTATTAAGTATAAAAACATTGTAAAATCATATTTGATATTGCTATTATGTCATCTTCTGCGAAGTATAATCGTGCCTTTGTCCAGTGTATATTTTATGGTGAACATATCCTGTATATAATGTCCACTAAAAATAAGAAAGGTCGGTATTTTATCGTCGGTCATGCAAGTTTACATTGATTTCTAACAGTGTAGTTATACTTAGTCATTACAATATTGAAAAGTTAACAACAAATGGAAAACAATTTAAAAATATTAAAAGAGGTAATAACCCGCTCATCTTTTGTTATAAACATATACATCGGAAGAAATTAATCATTTGTTTATTCTTGTGTCATTTTTGCAAGCCAATATTGAGTGAGTACATAAGGTATATATCCCTAACGGCCCTAGAGGAAAATCTAGCAATCACCGCAAAAAGTGAGGTAGCGGTGTTTTTGTTGTCAAATCTAGGCGCAATTTCTAACTAAACCAAAGCAGGGGTCCGCTCCGTGATTTTTTGTCAGGTGCGTTTTGAAGCGATTAAGGGACAAATAGGGATATAGCTTAACGTTGCTATTGTGATCAATGCAACACTCATTGGGTTAATAGACTTTGCGAGTATGAAACCTCCCTTACCATAAACTCATTTAAGCTAAACTTTTTTGCACTCCAGCTGTACAGAGAAGCCCTTACAATGTGTGAAGAAGCTTATGGCGAGTCCAGTGTATTGTCAGGAAACTTAAACCGGGCCATTGGTGTTGTATACGAGGATAGGCAAGATTACCATGAAGCATACAAGTGGTTCCTTAAGTGTTACAGTGTTCGTGAAAAGGTACAGGAATTGTTGATTATTGTATTCTTGATATCTGCAACCTATCCGCAGGAGCTGTAAATCTACCATACAATTAGTATTAAACTAAAACATTACTTCTTTTTATCTTTGAAGAAGCTATTTCAATTAAATGAAAATAATATCAATAAGATCAATAGCATTTCGCTTTTCATTATGGATTCATTGATCATTCACTAGTAGCCGCGGACATAAAGGTGTGCATTTTTACTACATGAAATCGTTACATATTGAGTAAATTTTATATTCAACATAGTTTCCAAAATATAACTCTTTGCAGATTTTCGGACAACACCATCCACATACCAGACAAATATATGAAGAATTGAACAACGAATTTTACGTAACGATCAAGAGGGAACTGGAGTCTGCAAGTTAGACAACTCTAAACGACCATTACCACACCTGATTTTCTTATGAAAGACTACACAGCAGTTCTCTGTATCTGAAGTTGTTTAAAATTCTCTGTCGCTGTACCTACCATATATATGCTAACCGCGATTACACTATTGCAAGCTGCAACTGCTTGTAAACTTAATTGTGATGTGACTCGTCGATGCTATTTTAAACCGTTTGATATTGCAGAGGAACAATTTGCTTTAGAAATGATAATTCAATATACGGTAACGATGATTCAGTAAATGACAATCAAGTAGACCTATGGATTGGAAAACCGCGTCATCATTAACGTCGCTCCCTAGATGACCGAAATTCAACTACCAACGACTGTGACTATTCGGATCCAGTGACTGTTGTATTGGGTTGTTCGCGTTGTAACCAATGACGAAATGTTCAATCTGGATTTTCAATTTGTATCATCCGAAAACTTGATTTTCAAGGACTTTTTTCAGTTTTATTTGTACCAACAAATTTGTTGACGAGACTCTTGGTACCTTAAGTGCAGATGTGATGTTCCCAATATTACTCCCCATCTTCAAATTACTTTTACCATTTCAAGGGTAGTTACTCACCATGGCCTACCCATCTCGTACTTTTTGACGGACGACATGGGCCATCTTTATACAAGGCTGCCCAATTGTACACATTTTATTGGGAGCATTGTGAGTTTGACACAAAACTTGAATTCTTGTACAACTTGAATGTTTTAGATCACGATTCATGTGTTTGCTGCCCTATGATTGACGTTTCATGTTACAACTTTAATAGTATCAAGAAATACATTATTGGTCTAACAACATATCTAGTACTTCCTGTTTATTTTTTATCGCAGGGTTTTGCTGAATGTAGAGCAGTGGAAATGGATGAAAACAATCTCTGACTCAACACAGCAGCAAATCAGTTCAAAAATTGCATTGCGATGCTACTATGCATTATCGCTGCAGTGAAGTATGTTGAAAGGACTTAGAAACAGAGTGGTTCGAACTTTTAATGTATAAGCTTATATACATAAAATGACTTGCGTAAGGCATTGATGGAGGTTGTCTGGTGATAACAATAGGGTGTACATTTCAGGGGAAACGCCGAACGTGCTATTTCCTAAATAGTTGAATCTGCAAATCAATATTTAAAATGCCTTAATTTTAGATCTATAGCCTAAACGAATCTAAAAATGTCTTGCAGGGGTGGCTATTATGCGGGTAGCCACACTCAGAGATATTTTCTGATGCAATTTAAAATAATGTTTTATTTATGATAAAGAAGTGTTATAATATCATGTTATGCATGCAAGAAAATAAATACCGTATGCAATATGTCGTGGTGGTGAAAAAACTAAATCTGCAGAACAATAATAGTGAAAAATACACAAAACAGATACAAACAGAAACTACCTCACACTACGCAAACGCAAGTCATTCTGGATAAGAGAATGGATCGTTAAACTCCCGAACACAGAAGTGGTCTCAGATCCAAAAACGAGAAGTCGCCGTTCTCGGCTTTCTAGGTTTCAGGTTTTATGGTATTTGGGACTGGTTAGGGTGGGGGAGGGCTGGTAATTGTGGGTTGCAGGTGTGGTTCATGTTGGCGGTGGTTGTGATGCTTCGGTTCAGAACCTTTTCGGTCGCTCTGAGCATTGTTAACCGAGGTTTGGCGGAATTGTATGTGAATTGGAAGCAGCGTTTCCTGCAAGTTGTTAGATTGTTTGAATTGATGTCAAATATGAATTGTAATTCCGTGGCTTGCATATTCAGGCGACTTGGCAAGTTTTTTAGGTTGAGTGACGGCATCTATCTATATATCTTCCAATCATTACCATCACTCAGTAGTAGAGATGTTGTTCTAGGGCAAAATGGTGCTTGGTCACAGGAAAACAGTGATCAACAAAGTGTGCAGGAAAAAGATGGTGCACGTAAACAGAAGGTCTGTGTGGCTAGCTTAGCGGGAGTGTGAGTGGCTTCATGCGACTCCGGAAAATCTCCAGGTGAATGAGTGAAACCAGTGAAGCGGTAGGGGTTGTTCAGATGCAGGAGTCATTGGGAAAAAAATCTGTGATGGTAAGAGAATTTCCAGTGGTGATGTTGTACTGTTGGTGGTAGAATCTAGTTTGGTCTGATAGACACGTGCACAGTTTGTAGGTTGAAAGGATGTCCAGAATCGAAAGCTGCTGTAAGTTTTCTTGACCATTGTTGGAATTCTGACGCCACGGGTTTACAATAGGCAATTTCATCGCGAAACAAGTTCATTTCGTTTGTTTATTTTGATTTAATTTATAATGTATATATTTTATTCCTAGTGTTTATTTTTTTTATGTAATTGGTATATGTAGTCATTTCTTATTATTATTAGTTTTTATTGTACTATTTAGATCCTCTTTAATTGGTTTTATTTCAAATTTTGTATTGTAAACGGATTTAAACTTTATAATACTTAGTGTTGATTTTATTATATTATATTTTTCATTTCGACTATGTAGTTTTATCAAAATTTTTGGTTTTTAATTGTATTTGTGTATTTTTTTTTTGAATTTTACTTTTATTTAGTCATCTTATTTTGTTAAGTGTTAAATTATTTAAGTTCTTTTCATTTTACACGATTTCATATTAATAGTTTCGTGTAAGGCTTTGATTTTATTAATTTTTAAAAATTGTGTAGAATCCCCGTTTATTTTTAGTTTTTCCATTTTGGCTTTTATTGTTATTATTTTGTCGTGTTTTCTTTATCATTTATTTGTACTGATTTTTAAAAAAATTATTTGGTTCCATTTTTTTTTGATTCATTTATATTTCTTTTACGTTTTGGGGAAGTCGCTATATAAATGTCTGGTAATTAATTTTTTATGTATATTTCTTTTTATTATTTTAACCAATTTATTTAATGATATTCTAAGGGGAATAGTGTACATGGATTTTATTTGGTTTTATTTTTTATTAAATTATTTGTTATTATATTCTCATCTGTTTATATTATTTTAGTTTTTTTATTTTTAATTTGTACTGATTTTTCTTTATTTCTTCCATTTGCTATTTATTCATTGTTATTGTGTTAAATTTACTTTTGTTATGCTTTAGGCCGATATGTATGACTTTTGTGATGGCCATATGCGAAAAAAACACTCTGTTACACCCCCAACAATAACAATTTATTAAAATAACAAGCAAAGCCAATATGCTGCATCAAAGACTTATAAATCCTGGGGTTTAATCCATGAGAAACTTCCATCTGGATCATTAATATCAAAGGAAAGGCTTCTACCATACTCTGTTAGACCCCATCTCGGATATGGAATAGCGGCTGGGATCCTTACAAGCAAAGGACATAAACCAAATCCTGAAAAAGTCCAAAGGAGAGCAGCCCGATTCACTACTGTACTGGGAATTTCACCCGTGAAGCTAGTGTTACCGAATGCTATCCACCCTCGGTTGGCTAAGTCTACAAGACACGTACAGCATTACTCCCTAGTAAAATTCTGTGACCACCCACCTCCAGTCAAAATTCCTTTATGGAGTCCTTGAGGTTGTAACCAAGTACCAAAGTATCAGTGGTTAATTTCGTCAAAAGCTCTTCCAGTAACCCCCGCTATTTAGCTCGACACGTCATAGCCCGGGTACACGACCACAAGCAATGGAGTGTCTCGTCGAGCAACCTTGGGAATAACCCGCTATTATACACAGTGTAGTTACCCAACCTACCTGAGTAAAAATCGCCCGAGGGAAACAAACCCATCACTAATTCTTTTGGCGCAACCTTTAGTTTAATACACGTATACGTGATTTTTAAACAAATCCGCACTCTAGGAAAGCGCAATTCAGATACTCTTAAAGCAGTGATTAGCTTGATCTCCGTACATTACTTCAAAATACAGTAAACAAACCCAAAACTTTCCCATTTAAATAAAAGCAAACAACTTTTACAAAAAAAAACACAGTTTTTTACCCAAAAAAAAAACTTCAAGCCTAAAGAATTACACCGACACTTTCTAGGGGGCAAAACCACCAACAACGGACAGTAATTTGCACGTACCATGTTCACCGGCCGAAATCGTCCGACATTAACGGACATTCCGCGAACAAAAAAAAAGCCCCAAAATGGCCCAGATACAAAGTAGATACTGTCGCTACGCGACCGATAATCAGAGAATATAAAAAAGGCACAACTATTATACCGGCTGCCGTGTCTATAGCGAACGGTATAGCTGCCCGTGTATGTAGGAAGAACATCACTTGCCGAGGCTACATTAAACACGGCAAAAAGCTGCCGGCGGCAACGTGTATGAATGTCACGTGACCCGGCAGGCGTTGTATGAAGAACAGAACCGCAGACGTGATGTGATGCCTGATGGCTTCATAATCGAGATAGAATTATAAGGCTGAGGTCGGCCTTTTAAAAAATTTCTATTATATGGGATAGTATTTTAATTATTTTTACATTGTTTATGTTAGTCATTTATTTTTATAGATTTTGTTATCGCTTAAATTTTGACAATTATTTAGTATTTGCATGTGTATTTTTATTTATGTGATATTTAAAATATTTGTAGTTTATTTAATTTGTAATTGGGTTTGGTTCTTTGATTACTTTTGAATTTATTTTTTTTTATCTTTTACTTTATCTATTTTATTTTTTGGTTTTTTTTTATCAGTAGTTTTTAATGTAGTATGCTTTTAATTTTTAAATCATTTCATTTTTTAGTTGGATGTTTTAATATTACCTTCGTTTTTATTTCGTTATCTTGTTTATTTCTTTTAATCTATTTTTTAGTTCGTATTTTAATTGTTTTTGATTTAGCATTAGTTTTATTTGGTTTCATTTGTGTTTATTTTAAAATTTTCTTTCATTTTTTGTACACTCCTATTTTACATTTTTATTTGTTAAAGGATTCAGCGGATTTGCTACTACCGTACATCGAAAATATCATCAAAATTCATATGTTGTTGTATTGTTGTTTATGGCATGGATATGCAAACCTAACCTGCAAATGGTTGGCTTGAAATCCGTATATTAATACAAGGGCCAGTACTTTTATCTGTATTCTTTATGTTCTATACGTGCGTATCAAAATTCCGACTTGATAACAAAATCCTTTCTCGTGAATATCCCAGATTTTAAGCGTGATATTGTGCACCATGACAATAAGTTTGACCTCAAACCCGAATGTGATTGATCTTTGTTTATTCTGTGCGCTGTAAACCACATCAGCCTGTTTAGTGTAGGATTTGAGACGCCTCTCCGTTGTCTATTTACAGGAGACGACGGATGACAAATTTCCTTAAATACTTAATTTTTTTCACTTTTTTGGTGGTTTTGTTTCTACATTAAAGCCGTTTTATGCAAATTGTACACACGTATCCCTGACTTATAAGTTAAAACAAATGCATGTCCACATTTTTCGATTCTTTCACAATATCCTGCTAATCCCTTTATTTCTTTTTCATTTGCCTTCCATTATTTTTTTAATTTAGTACGTTGTGAGAGTATCAGCTAGCAACTATTTTAAAAGAGGCAACTTAGATCCCATCTTTAGTCTAAGAAATTGGTAGTTTTCCTTGCTCATGTGACCCGTGTGATTCATAAAATCCCTGTCAATTTATTTAAAAGTCACTCTACATTGGTGGTTACCATTTGTTTCTATCGTGAAACTGTACAAAACACTATACAATATTCCAGCTGTAGGCCTAACTATTCAACTAGAAT
This sequence comes from Ophioderma brevispina, assembly GCA_023653785.1. Classification (NCBI taxonomy): domain Eukaryota; kingdom Metazoa; phylum Echinodermata; class Ophiuroidea; order Amphilepidida; family Ophiodermatidae; genus Ophioderma; species Ophioderma brevispina. The sequence continues at coordinate 147,152 of JAMKCH010009836.1, read as the reverse complement.
TACTATCCAAATGATGTAACTAAGACATTGTTTTTATGGATTCCTTTGTTGTTGGAAACGGAACTAAATTGTCGGCAATGGCGGAGTAGTCATGATTAATGAATCACGCATTGATGTATGAGGTTACAATTCCTCGCCATCACATGATACGCAAACAAAATTGCGACCCGGGAACACGCCTCCCCCGACATGCAATGAATCAAGTCTGTGATGCCATTGCTTCTACATTGTTCAGCTAGTAAATTAAATTGAAGATTGTTTTCCACTCTTCAATACCATAAGTAAAATTTCCATTTGTGCTAGTTAAAAAGCGATTCTGAAATGAATATTTCAAATCGATTTTGGGCCTTTTAAGCTGTTATTTTTTATTTAGCATGGCTCCGCCAATAAAGGCTACACTGGAGCCAATCAGAGCCAAACCATGTTGATTTGACAGACCAACGCAGTTTGCCGTGTATATAGTCTCCGGGTTTAACGTACACGCAGCCGTGGTATATGTCACTCGCCATAAAAAAAAACTAAAAGCAAACTAGAATGATGGGACCAAATGAATAGACAAGCCAATGTATTAACATCAAGTAAATCAACCAATAACACGCTCATTGAGAAAGAGGTGAAACAATTCAACAATCGCATATCAAAATGGTATTTACAAAATGAAACAGATGACTAAATGTACAGAAATGCAATTACATCAATGGAGCAAATTTAAAAAGTTTTAATTTTCAGCCTGCTTTAAACTAGAAAGATTACCGAGAACCTGTAAAACCGGATTATATTCAAAGGACGTGAAAGTGAAACAAATATATAAATTTGAAGAAGAATCCTTGCAGATTGTACCAATTTTCTATTTGAATCAAAGAACCAAAAGCAGCAGGGATCAAATCACTAGGGGGCAAGTCGAGAGCTTTAATAGAGATTAAACAATGCCTAAAAGGACGTATTTCTTGTGCACCTGATGAATGAAACCAGGCAGTTTTGAACCTTCACATGAAATAGTATTAATATAAGAGTAATAAAACATCCTTACATCAAACGCACATCCCTTATTTTGCCAGCGGCGAGCCTTCCTGATATCTTATTTTCCATTGACTGTACCATAGAGTAATTAGTTGGCTCACAGACCTGACTACGCAGATGATCTAGCTCTAACAGCTGATCTATAGGTTGGTGCACAAGATCTACTAACATCACGTGAGAATGCTTGCAGACAAAGTCGTCCTACAGCTAATGCCAAGAAGGCGGAATATATGACCTTCATGATGAAATAATCATCACCTATCTGCACAACAGATGGTAGCCAACTCAAAGAGGTAAGGGATTTTCAGTATCTAGGGTCCTATATTTTGCCGAGAGCAAGAAAGACTTCCTGTCACGCAAGAACAAGCTTTAATGCCTGCCATAAACCTGCACCATTTATGGCAATCTGTATCTCCAATTCAACAAAGCCAAGTTCTTTAGATCCTGTGTGGATTAAATCCTGTTATATGGTTCTGAAACCTGCCCATGAAGAAAGAGCTACAGAAACTGGATTGCACCTACACCAAGCTTCTGATGCGAGTGCAAAACATATCCTGGCGTGATTACATGACCAAAGGACAGATATATGGCGATATCCCCTCCATTTCAATCTTCTGTTGCCCAACGCCGTGGACGATTTGCCGGACTGTCATCGTACGATTGATCAAGTAGTCTCAAGACGTTCACATGTTAGGGAAGTTACCATGCCAAACAGGGGTCGTCCCCGTTAACTACATTGATGTGATTGCTCGAACATCCACATCATGATCCATTTGACATCCCCAACTTAATGACACACAGGAACATTTGGCGCTAGCAATGGTGAACATCATCTCGGCTGCGGCCGTTAGATAGAGATAGTTATGCATAGTCCCTGCGATATAAGACCCATATTGTACAGCTGGTTCAAGCATCAGAAGTGATAAAACCTATGAATACGCCCATAATTTACGGTAATATTTTGTGAAATTCAGCAAATTCGTCACCCAGTAACCCCTATTTATGGGCAACTTGGCCGTCTCTCACCTAAACAGACCCCATTTGGGCACTGTTTCGCTGTCCAACCCGATGCCCCTTTGTTTGAAAGCGGCAGCCTTACACCTGTATCCATTTTTATTATGTGAGTTCCCCCCCCTTATACCGGGTAAAAACTTTCCGCGGGGTTTCCAAATTAGTAAATTTTTAGTAAATTAAGGTAACAAGATTGCATGAACTCCGACATGCATAGCCGCTTGAACAGTCTTATAGCCTTGCCAAGCGATTAAACTGAAACCTACCTGTACTCCCCCTAAACCACCTGTCCCTTACCCTAAATCCTAACTCAGGCTACCCAACCCTAAATTTAACCCTATATGTCTATACCCATCCCTACCTAACACTCACCCTAAACTCTAACCTGATCCAACTGTAAGCCTGACTCTACCCAACTCTTAATCCTAATCATACATCTCCCCTAATCCTAACTCTAACTCTCACCCTAAATTCGAACCCTAACCCTAAACCCTAAACGCTAACCTTGACTCTACATCTAGCCCTAACCATAGTCTAACCCTAGACCTAAGCCTAACTCTAACAGACCTCTAACCGTAACTCTTACCATAACCAAAACCTGTACCCTAACCCTACACTGTAACCCCACCAAACTCTAACTCTGACCCTAAGCTCGAACCCCTACCCATAAAAGTTAACCTAGCCCTACTCCCCTAACACTATAACAAATTACCCCCTCAACTTCACTAACCTGACCTTACCGTAAACCCTAACCCGGGCTACACAACCTAAACGTAACCCTAAAGGTCTAACTCCAACCTCAAATTCTAACCTATCATAAAACTCTAATCCTCACCAACACTCTAAGCAGAAAATTGTTTTGTTTGGCGTAACGGGAAAAAATCTCAGGGTCGGTTGGTCGCGTCAAATTATTTTTTTTACATCTTCTCAATGTTTTTTAACTCTGAAATGAAATACAAGATGCGACTAGTTAAAACTTTTTTCAATGACTCGTAAAGATCTTTTTATTTTACTTGTTGTAGTTGCTTTGTTGTCTTGTTTGTTATTTTTTCGTATTTGTGTGGTGAATAAAATAGTGTGTTTTTTTAAATCGTGGATGAAAATAATGGGTCTTCTTTGGGCAAATATGTTTTTTATTTGGTGCAATTGCAATAAAACTTTTGAGTCGGTATGTTTTTTAGGGTCGGGGTTCGGGTTACCCAAACAAACGTTTTTATGGCCTCTTAACCTCTACGATGACTGTAACCCTAAAATCGATTCCTAACGCACAATCTAACCCTAAGCCTAACAATGAGCAATGTTCGGGCAGCTCCTGAAGGGAAATTTGGACATAACTGTGAAGGGAAATGTTTTTGCTTTTTTTTAGAAGGAAATTGCTGTAAATTTAAATTTTTATAGCCCTAGTTATTTGAGTGCTGGCTGAAATACCTCTAGGACCTGGGAGTTAGTAAAGAAATGCCAGCAACTGATGTTTTTTCTTCCGGTTGTCCCAATAATTTGGACTCACATTTTCTTCAAACCTTAAGTGTGTAAGGTATTGTGGGGCACTCCTGTTAATGTATAAGGGGGTCCGCAATTGGACACCCCCCCCCCAAAAAAAAACTACTTTGCCGGCGGAGTTTTACGAACAATCTGTCATTATGGGTACATGAACACGACCAAAAAATATTTAAAAAAAAATGGTTGTACCGATCCAAAATGGCGTTTCGAAAATCCAATTTTTGCTATGCGAACCCGTTTCTTCTCCCGCCAAAAAATTAAAACCACACTTTCCGAAGGACTTTTTTCCATAAAATTTGTTTTATTGTTTTTAAAGTAAAACAAATACATTAACATTGCTGAAATACAAATTTTTAAAAAGTTACTCGAGTAAGATAGAAGGGGCAACAAATTTTGAATAGCGCCACCAAAATGTTAAATTATGCGAAGTAGTCATAATACGCCATGGCCCGTTTGATTTTTCACCTAAAGATGCGCACTGATATTTAGGCAATTACATAACATATTTTGGCAAAAAATTTACCGTTAAAAAGTGGCGCACGAAAACAAAATTTGGGTTCCACATTGACCCCCCCCCCCCATTTATACACTTAATTGTTAACAGTATGCCTTTAACAGTCTGCGTTGATTAATTGTACATATATAATGACGGAGTCATGCCATTCAGGACTAATTACTGAAAAGGAACCCGAATGTTGATAATAGCTTGCTGGGTGTTTTTCCCTCAGAAGGACTGGACTGATGGCTAACTTACTGACTAACTACCCTAACACTAAATAACATAACCTAACTAACACACTACGACTGTATTCACAGCTCTATTCTGTTGTTTAAATAATATAAGCGGGGGAAGGAAAGCAGGGAGGAAAGCATTTTATGGAGTGCCTACTGGTGTTTATCCATACTTTATGTTACATAAGTCCTAACCTAACACAACAATTTTTTGCAGCGGACTTGGAGGCAAGGTTGACCCGTTTTCGTCGCCAAAATGGCCAAAATGAGGCGGATTTTATACAGCGCCCCCAAACCCAACACCAACCCCATACATCCAAACTATCGATAAAATGAAGTGAGTTTCATTTACAACGTTAAGACAAAAAAACAACATCCAAACGTTTTACCACGGTCACGCCAACTGGGCTATCAATTGTCATTCCCGACAATTTTTTAAGCATTTTCGTCGAGGTTAACGTCAAACCATATAAAGGGGCTCAATAACCCTTGCGTCTGACTACTCATTTTCGGGCATTCATACTCGAAATTACAAAGAAGGTCAGGGGCCAACCGAATGTTTATTCCCCAATGAAGAAAAAGAAAAACGAATTATATATTAGTGATCCATGACCGATGTCATTTTAAGTGGGATTGACTTTATCATTGCTAAAAGTACTTCCAGTAACCACAGTGAATTCATTCAAACAAGCCAGCTAAAGTTAAGTCGACTGTTTAATTTGTTTGGCAGGTCAAACCGTATATATGGCCTACTAGCTGTATACAGGTAAGTTAAACACCTTTCACTAATCCGTTGTAAAATTGTTATAATTTGTAATGTAACCCTCGTTTAACCTTTAACATATTTATAGAATTTTTCAATATTTAAAATTTCCTTACCCAGAAATACCCCAGGGTATATACCTATTATTGGGGCATCACCATAAGAACAAACAATCTTATATTACGCCCTATGGCGTCGTAAGTCAAGGCAAGTCATGAAAAACATTATTTTGTATTTTGCTGGCTTAGTATGAATATACGACTTGTATTAAATAAAGATTAGCCTTCTTTGTTGGCTCAGAAACTTGGACAATCGCAAGAAAATGGAAGATCGCATAAACGGGTACTACACTCAACTTTACGAATAGTGCTCGACATCAGTTGGAAGGATCTATTCCAAACACCAAAGTATACGGTGATATCCCTCCATATCCGTCAGACAATCAGGCAACGCCGTTTTATTTTGCCTGGTCACTACATCCGCACCACCGACCACCCATCCCCACTGTGATTTTCTGGGCTCTCGGGGGAAAATCAAGCAGATGCAGAAGTCCCCTTCAGTACCCTGACACCATCATATCGCGTCTCAATCTAAGATCCTTCAAGAGATCCAGTATATAATGCATGACAGGGATAATCTTTTCGAACATGTAGCCATGCTTTCTCTCTTCTCCTCCCGGACGACCCATGGATATGAGGCATAATGAGTCTCACATTTCAAACAAAAGGGTGCAATTCTAATCATTTTATCATAGGCAAGGACTTTTAATTGCGGGGAGTGGACGCGTGTTGTGCATGCGATTTTAAATACATGTTATGAGTGTAATGTATTGTCGCATTTGCACAGAAACGTGTAGGTTAAAATTTGGCAGCCTTGTCTCTCAACTCAATATATATATCGGCAACATCCCCCCGTGATTTAAAAGCGTCGGAAGTATGATATCACAATTTCACTCCCTAACCTTGATTGAAATTTGGCCTTACTTACAAAAGGTCACTTTCCCCGGTCATTTTCATATCTGAACGTACGCATAGGCTCAAACGCGACAATACGAGAGCATACGAATTCTATGGAATGCCATAGAGAGTTAAATTTTATTACAATTAGACTCTAAAAAGGACCGAGAAAAAGTACACTTGATATCTACAACTCAAATATTCGTGCTTCCCACCCCGACGACTGCTTTCAATGGATTCGCCCGTACGGGCAACCATCACAAACAAAATATATAATGTCGACATTTAGATAGCGCCTTTCACAATGTATCAAAAGCGCTTTACATTTATTCCCTTGCCTTAACAATGCCTAAGGTATAGTCATGCCTTTGTGCGGCGCTCAATGGAAGCTATTCCTAACAGCTCCCCATTTAGCACCTGAGTGAGAGATCAATAAAACGCAGGATTAAAGCCTTTCCCAAGTGCACAACACATTGGCCTCATTGGGACCGAAACCCAGGACCTTTGGGTCATGAGGCGGTCGTTGTACCCACTGGACCACATGTGGCCTCATATCACTCATATATGAATGGATATGGGTAGGGCTGGCGCTTCCAAATCCAGCCTGAGGGGCCTTCAGTGACACAGAGCTACAAAAATAGGTGTCTTTGGTGAGAGACGCCAAATTGGCCTCAAAATATTTTTTTTTCGTGACAAATTTGCAACATTTTCGAAATAGGTGGTCTTTGGCAGCGAATTTTGTGCAAAATTTTCTAGAAATAGAGATCTTTGGGTAAAAATTTTCCAAATTTGGCCAAAAAATATTTGTCTTTGCCTGACAATTGTAAGTTTAAAAAAAAATATGGGGTCTTTGGGTGACAACGATGCTGATTTGCGGTCTGAACAGCCTTGTATACGCATCGCCTCCAAAATGGCAGTGCCGCCCCACCCAGCCTCTGCTATCGCTATCTCCTGGCTTAGGGGGAAGTGATCTTTTCATATTCACTCATTACGGGTTAGGGCGAAATATTGCCTTCCCCCTAACGCCTCCCTTTGTATTGCGATTTATTCCGTCAAAGGATATGAATATTAAATTTATGCAAATGAAGGATAATCCACTAGAATAACAAAGGATATGAATATAAATTAATTTAAATAACTATAAGAGCGCATTATAAACTCATGAATTGATTAATCCTTCCCCCTACGACTATATAGGCGAGTATATATATATATTATATATATATATATATATATATAATATATATATATATATATAATATATATATATATATATATATATAGATATATATATATATATGCCTATAACATGATATAATAGTGTTTACCGTTGCCTTTACTCAAAGGGCTGGATTAAAGTTTGATAGTATATTATAGCTTGATATCCGCGGCATTGCATAAGATAATATTGTTTACCGCTCCCTGGTTACAACAAAGACTGGAATAAGTGTAGCGTCATCATATCCACTGCTATCGTGTTTTGGGGATTGTTTGGTTTCCCCATACAAAATAAGCAACCGGAGCTGAAACACATTATGCTTATCCTCCGCTATATATCCCTAACGTCCTTTTCAGAAAATGACTACCAACCTGACGATCGCCGCAAGAAAGGGAGGTAGCGTATTTCGTCGCTAGATCTAGAGGCAATTTCCCCCTAAAAACAGGCATGGGTGTGCTCATGATTTTTGAAAAGTAGCAAAATTACATTAATGGATGTTATGGATATAGAAAAATATCGTGTATACCGTTCCTTTATTGTAGATGATAGTGTACTTAGGGTGGATAATATCGTTTTTCCCAACGGGGTCCAACGATCACGCAATCTCTTTATGAGCAATGTTGAGACGCCGACACCGTATTGTCTGCCAGTGTTTCGGGTCCTTCAAATTTAACAAAGCGGTCACAGGTTATTCCACTTGCTTACTCTAGATCAATATAGGACGGTCAGCAACGTAAGTGCATTGTAGACATCGCAAAATCAGAATGGGTATAAAGTTTCGCCTAGCAGACAGCAAACTCCCGCTGTGCATGGATTACTCCAACATCAGGTCACGCACTGCTGCCATTTCAAAACACGGACATTTACTTCGCATTTCCCAAGAAAAATCGATGACCGTGTAGAAATTGTTTGTCTAAAATGGTCCCTTTTATACCACCCGAAACCGTTCAACAGAAAAACTTCTAACCGGTCACATATTTTTGTTTTAAAACCTTATAATTAAACCCGAATATCAAATTTCCACAGACGCCTACTAAAGTCTGTTGAAGAGACTCTTATTTGAACAATGACACTCATAACAATAGCTCAGCGGGATGTTGTCGGCTGCTGTGAAAGTTTCGGGTCCTTGGCGATATTCTTGGCCACCGGGGGAAAATGCGCCTTACCCATGATACCTAGTGTCTCGGTTCCAAGTCGACCGCTTGTTACTGTCCATTCAATTAGCTTAGACACTCGATTTTTAATTAATATTAGAGAAAGTATTAGTGTCGGGAGAACATCGTGAAAGAAAAGTCGGTATTTATCTAATTACCCAACAAGATTTTGAAGGTGCGTGCTGAAAAGTATTTCTTCACACAAAATTCTATTCAATTTCTGTGATTTTTGGCCATCAATCGGCAAGGAATCGGAACCAGCCGAATATTCGTAATGAGTTTAAACTTTTTCAGGAATGGTCCATTTATAAGATAGGTGTGTAATACGTTGTATCGCTCTTTGACAGTAGAAAACATTGATCGATATCATCAACAATGCTTGTAATAAATAAATATCGTCTATTTTATTCCCGGAATTATTATTATTATAAATTATCCCCAAATTTGTTTGGTTTTCGTTATGTCTGTAAAAACTTATGCTTGTGTACAGTGCTCCAAAACCGTAAAAGATTGCCAACAAAATATAATATGTAAATATTGTAGCGGCTACGTACACATCAAATGTACTAAGTTGAAAGCTAATGAATTAGAATGTCTACATACTAAAGAGTGGATCTACCCCAAATGTACTGAATACGAAGAACTTGAAGAGGAGGTTAAAAACCTAAATAATTCGACCCATTTCAGTGTGAAAGATTTAGTCTTTACAAAATTTGACAGTATGGTTTTTAATCCACTGAGATTTGACTATAATAGCACAGACAAAGGTTACAATGATATAATAACCAATGATGGTATTCATAAATGTCCTTACGTAACACCCGAAGAACTGCGTTCAGACTCAACCACAGGGCATGGCAATTTCAATTCAAACACGGACATTTACTCGCATTTCCCCAAGAAAAATCGATGACGTGTAGATTTTTTTGTCCTAAAATGTCCCTTTTATACCACCGCGAAACCGTTCACAGAAAAACTTCTAACCGTTCACATATTTTTTTGTTTTAAAAAACCTTATAATTAAAAAACCCGAAACACATTTCCAACAGACCGCCTACAAATTCTGTTGAAGAGAATCTTATTTGAAGAACAAGGACCGCAACAATAGCTCAGCGGGATGTTGTCGGCTGCTGTGAACGTGTCCGGTCCTGGGCGATATTCTTTGCCACCGGGTGAAAAATGCGCCTTACCCATGATACCTAGTGTCTCGGTTTCCAAGTCGACCGCTTGTTTACTGTCCCATTCAATTGCTTAGACACTCGATTTTTAATTAATATTAGAGAAGGTATTAGTGTGTTCGGGAGAACATCGTGAAAGAAAAGTCGGGTAATTATCTAATTACCCACCAAGATTTTGAAGGTGCGTGCTGAAAAGGTATTTCTTCACACACAATTTTATTCAATTCTGTGATTTTGGCCATCAATCGGCAATGACTACGGAACCAGCCTATATTCGTACTGAGTTTAAAAAACTTTTTCAGGAATGATCCATTTATAACATAGGTGTCTAATACGTTGTATCGCTCTTTTGACAGTAAAAACTTGATCGCTATCATCAACATGCTTGTAATAAATAAATATCAGCAAACCATTCCTTCAACACAAATTTATTATTTTATAAATTATCCCCAAATTTGTTTGGTTTTCGTTATGTCTGTAAAAACTTATTGCTTGGTACAGTGCTCCAAACCGTAACAGATTTGCCAACAAATATAATATGTAAATATGTACGGTACGTACACCTCAAATGTACTAAGTTGAAAGCTTATGAATTAGAATGTCTACATACTAAAGAGTGGATCTACCACCCCATGTACTGAATACAAAGAATTGAAGAAGAGGTTAACAACCTAATAATTCGCCCCATTCAGGGAATTGTTTGGTCTTTACAAAATTTGACAGTATGGTTTTTTAATCCACTGAGATTTGACTAAATCAGCACCGACAAAGGTTACAATGAATAAATACAATGATGGTATTCATACTCACCACCGTGCCTTGGAAATTTCACTGTTTTTAATTTAATATCAGAAGCCTTTCCAAAAACCTCTGATTAATTTAAAACTGTATCAAAAACATAAATCCATGAACTGAGTGTTTATTGGGTTTCTGAAACCCATTTAAAAAAGATAAACCGAATAATTGCTTAAAACTTTGGTGGTTGATAATTTGAATATGTTGAAGAAAAAGCGGGCGGGCAAGGGTGGGTGTGTGCATGCTATGTGTCCGTCCGATAAACTTGAGTACAAATTTGATGAAAGAATCTTTCTTTGCCATGCAATCAAATTTTACAATGTTGTTTTATTGAATATCGAAAATAAACAAAAAATAAAGGAATGTTTTTAATTTGAGTCCGTGGTCCAGGGCTCATACACCAAATTGATGATTTTAAATTGGCGGATATTGACCCAGTTTTAAAAGAACTAACCGGAAAAATAATATTGCTAATCATCAATGGGTGACTTTAGATATTGATCTCCTTAAAGTTGACAGTCACAGACCTACACATAAATTATCTGAACTTATTTATTTCAGTATTCTCTGATACTCCTGTATCAAACCCACAAGAATTCAGAGTTTACTGCAACAATTATTGAAATAGTACTAACTAACAAATAAACGAAAACATTAATTAAATCACACTCCTCTCTTTTTACTGACATGATCACACCTCCCAACATGTTGACAACAACAAATAAAGCTTGATTTAAACAAGCTCCACATAAAAACGTTAAAAAGTCACATATAACCGACAGCATAATAACAACAACATTGCTCAATTAAATCAAAATATATGGCAGTTAATTTGCATGAATTTCTTGTATTAAACGTTGTGATTTTAAATTATTAAAAAAAACCTTTAAAAATGAAATATTTGATAAATTATACAATGAATGACGTCCCTTAAAGAAGTGAACAGTAATAAAAGAAAGAACCAATAGCACCCCTGGATCACAAAATCTGCTAAAGAGCATCAATAAGAAAAACCAGTTTTACAAACAGATCTTCGTTCTCCAAGTAAAGCATCATTCGAATGAACGTGGTAAGGTTTTCACACTGATCCTCATGATACATCAAATCAGTTTAATGCATTTTTTTTGTGACATGTAGGTCGCAAGTCGTTCATGTTTAGAAACCATTGTGGAATGGAATCTCAAAGATCATTGATAAACTTGACAAAGCAAAAAGTGCTGGTCATTAAATAGTGGTACCTTCTATTATTAAAAAAACTTGAGTAACGAAATTGTAAAACCACTCACGCAGTATTGTCCCAGACAGTTCAAAATAAGGAGGATTATCCCATTCAATATAAAGGAAGATACAGAACTATTCTCTAATTATCGACCAGTTTCACTTGTATCATGTGTTTTTGCAAAATTCTCGAGAGAGTTGTCTTTAATAGATGTATTGACTATATTGAATCTAATAAAATCCTATAAAAATGACAAAATTTTGCTTTTGATCTAAACATTCGACCGATATGGCCATAAACAGTTGGTAGAAACAATAAATTAATGCAGTTGAAAGAAATGAAAACTACTATTGGGGCGTATCCTAGACTTATCTAAGGCCGTTGATACAATCAATCTATAACATACTCCTGTAATAAATTAGAACTTATGGTTTTCGTGGCAATGTACTAGACTGGACATCGAAATTATTTTGAATAGAACACACACATGTTTCTTATAACTTCTTGAACATCCTAAGAAGAACTAAATTTTGTGGTGTCTCCCACCAGGCCTCAATATTGCGGTCCCAACTTCTGTTTAATACTTTATGTAAATGACAAGTTCAAATCTTCCCGTCTGACTAAATTTCATTCTCTTTGCTGATGATCCATGGCACGTCCTTTACTCACATAAACTATTCAAAGTCAAGTAAGGCTCATTAATAAAGCATATGGAAAAGTTAGTAATTGGTTTAGAGCCAATAAACTATCCGTAAATGCTAGTAAAACAAATGAATCATGTTACTGGTACCGCTCGTATGACATCCGTAAATCTTGCCAACATCTCCCAACATGATTCTAATATCATTCTAAATGAGATGTTTTTTGAAAGAGTGAAACACAAAATTCTTGTGTATTACTAGACCGTATTCATAGACGTCAGCCACCAGACATGTTAGTGTACAAGATGCATACATTCCCAGGACTCAATACATTAAGCTTTCAATCGATCCAATTTTTATGACACTTGCACAGGGATCATCGACAGGTCGAAGCATTGTCTATACTGGAATGCGTCTATCTTGTCCACCAACATGTCGCTATACTGAATACGGTCTATTGATGATTGTCTCACAGGAAAAGCCCGTTGTTGTGTTTCTAAAACTATAGCTAGAAATATTGGGATCATGAACAAATTGAAGCACTTCATTCAAAGTCGTATATTATACTCTCTGTATCACACTTTAATCTTACCTTATATTATTAATGGTATACTGTCTGGGGAAGTACTATCTTATAAACTACTTGGACCAACTTGTTAAACTTCACAAATGGGCAATAGAACCATGTCCAACCAGCATTATAAAGTCACCCGGACCTTATTTTCGAAATTCAATCTCTTAACTCTTGAAGATATATTATATATATTACTCTTGAATTGGTTTGTTTTCTGTTCAAATCCTCTATAAACGAACTTCCTAAGTCAATTCATGCATATTTTACTAAACGATTCAAACATACATAATTATCAAACAAGACAATACTAGCAATCTCATTAAACCAGAACTAACAACGTCTCTGACCACTCTAGACTATTCGAACGAGAGGGCCAATTCTTTGGAATTCTTTGGCCAATAAATTAAAAACATTGCAATCTCTGTTAACAACTTTTCCGCATGACAATTGAAACAAAAACATTGTAGCCATTTGAGATTTGCCACCAAAATAATCTGTATCACCAACAGATTCTTAAAACCATAAAGCCTCGACGTTATTCAAGTTCACCTTGACAGCATATAAAGTATAATAGTGGAGCGCAATGTTTTCAAGCTAAAGTGTTTTTCCCAAGATTTCATTTAATTGTCTGAATATCAGTTGCGTATATTTTGGTGGAAAAATTCAAATCGGTCATGGCGTTTATATACCAATTAGCATGAATAAGCATTTGGTGGCACTATTCAAAACTTGTTTTACCCTTTAAATCGTACTGGACTAACTTTATTGAATGTTTATTTCACCAATGTAATTGTATTCATGTCCTACTATTATGAGCCAAATTTTATGGAAAAGGTCCTTCGGGAAAGTGTTTTTTGGGGTGGGAAAATTTGCTACGCGTCCCAAAAGCGGTTTTTGGACCGCCATTTTGAATTTGTATAACGTAGGTATACTTCTGTGTCACCAAGTCCCCTAACCATAAGCTTAATTTAAATTGACCATATCAGTGGATGAAAATATATCGATTTTGAAGGAGCAGATTCTGCCTCCTCTCCCAACTAATCGAAGCTGTCCAAAACGATTCCTACGGGGACATGAGGGGTTTATTCTATCGTAGATTTATATTTAAAAAGACATGAGGATATTTCTAGAAAGAAGCCCCCCCCCCATTGTTTAAACGCGGTGTGGCAGGAGATATAGTCCTCCGGGCTCACAGTCCGGGAACAATGGTGAACAATAGGGCAATCGATTCAGTTCACTCTTTACGCAACATTAGTTTCACGCTTTATTCCGTTGTCGTCTATTGAGCCCGGACTATGATACCTGCCGGACTATGGTTACTTTCACACCGGGATTTTTGCATATTTGGAATGCTTACCAATGTATTGGATCACACCTGAAGTGAATAGCCGAATAAACCGTCTTTATGTAATAAGATGGTGATTTAGTTTTTTTCTGTCGTGCACGACAGAAAATCAAAGCATGACTTTCTAGAGGGACGATCATTGATCATCAGCCTTTTTGTCTGTCCACTGTTGGACGAAAGCCTCAACATGTTTCCATGCTGGATTTCGGCCTACCCTTCCACGCTGGCCTAGTGCGGGTTGGAAGGGACCCTGGTACCCTGGTACCTAGAGTGATGAGTGCAGGTAACAGACCCGGGATGGTCCCCTACTCTTTTCGATGAGGTCTGCAACTTTTTTTACGTGTTCAGGAATGACTCCCCTGATACACGGGACCAACAGCTTTACATGACTCTCCGAACCATGAGGCGCCGGGCACCCATTGCATACACCTGCACATTTTACACAATGGGTGGGAGCGAGGAGAAATTCCATAATCACATGCTGTGCAATTATGCAATTTCCGACCTTATAGGAACTATTTGAGTATGACCAAGAAACCCGACTCTTGCGGGGCTCGAACCAGGGCCGCTCGATCGATCTTATACTCTGCCGACGGTTCAGCGCCTTAGACCGCTCGGCCACCTCGCCCTCTAGAGGGACGATAATGATAGACAGTTTAAAATAGAAGGTTTGCGGGTTTCCTTCTTACTTGTTTGTCCAATAAACCTTCGAAACGTTCTCGGTAGGTGGTCTACAATTGATCCAATGCAATTTGAGACACATTTGTACCCTCAAAAATCTCCTCTTGTCACTTTAAATAGTTCAAGTAATTTCCTTGTATGACAGATTACTAGATGGTATATAGGCGGTCACTGTAGAGTGAATATTTAAACGATGAAGGTGGAGTGATTACAGATTTTTTGTCGTAATACAACATATGCCAGCGCATCAGAGGGACAAAAATATTCGGATAAGGACTTTGGTTGGGAATATCGGCGAACTAACGGATCTCTGCATAGATAAACATATATAATATTCAATGTCAAATCTAAAAGTTGCACATTTTCTTCAAAATGAATAAAATATCATCTTATTTCACTTCCCTGAATATTACTGACTAGTGGTTGTACATGACTCCAGCAAATAATAGCGCTGTGCAGTATGGTGTGCGGTATGCAGAGGACAGAGAAGTGTAAATGTCTTTTTTTCACAAAATACATATCCTCGTTCACGAATAAATAAACCGTGAGCTTCAACTGTGCTTTGAATTACCTTTGACCTCATATTTCACCATTTATTGAAAAAGCAAACGAGGTCATAAAGAGGTCAAAAATATCATTTTAAAATCATATCAAAAACTTGCCAAAAAGATAAAAAATAAACATGCAACATATTTTAGCTAATACTTCTAGTCAATTCTATACTCATTACCGTCTTTAAAAATACTTAAATATCACCCCTTGAAAATTTTACACATAGTAGTATAAGAACTCGCAAATATTTGCCTAAATTGCTTCACTTGATCGACCATATCTCCTGAACTATATGTCCGATCTCAATCTAATTAAAAGGATTCAATAGATTACATTCTATAAAATTTATTAAATTCATCAGTTTTTTTTTTGCATACCAGGATTTTAGCCAACTCTCACGGGTTAACCCCCCCCCCCCCCCCCCGCTTTAGTGTGGGTTCCTCACACCCAACGTATAGCTCACACTTAAATTTGGATTATACTAGTATTTCAAAACGGGACCCCAGCTGAATTTGATCTGTGGCAGCAGTAGTGGGCATTTTGGCGCCAATGTACACGAAAACGATTGTTTATTATCTATTCCTATATTTTCAGGGTCAATTCAAATATTATATTATATTACATTTTGATAATATCTGCAGCCATTTTTCCAATATGGCCGCCAATTTACACTCACATCTCCATACCAATGTTACCAGGGCTAGCTAGTGCAATTATAACATTAACATTGACGAAAGTTTGTTCCTCCAATAGTATTACTATTTAGTATAATATTAGATTCTTATGAAGCGCGACATATCCCCACTGAAGTTGTAAATGTACCAAGGGATGCAGAGGTCAATGTAAATACAAGAAGATAGGCTTGACATGCACAACACTGCAAGTCCAATGGATGTGACCTGTGAACACAACTTCAGTGCTTACATGCATGATAGAAGTTTTTTTTTTTTAAGCGCTTTGTAACCACTGGAAAAGGCACTCTATAAATGCCGGTTGTTATGTTATGTTAAGTAGAGCTAAGTAGGCTATAGACACAAAAATAGGCGTATATCAATATGTGCCGCAATATTATGCATACACATTTCAGACAAAGCCTTGTAATTTATTCAAAATAGCAACTTACAGAAGATGCCATACTTATTGAACCGTATACAGGGACTCATGGGCTGTAGCAAACTAAAAATAAATCGCAATGCCTTGATCTTTTTCTGAGCGTATCCACAATAATGCGTCTAACAGCTTGTGGTGGCGTCAGGATTTAGTCAACTGAGTAAGCTGATCCGGGGCGCGTGTATCCATGATACGGACGTTCCTAACATGTCCCGCTTTGAGGCTGGGGTGGATTTGGAACAGTCAGGGTGTGACTCTCTGTACACGGGACGACTTAACGTCCTATCCGAAGGACGGGGACTTCATGATTCATTTTTCCAATTCCAAGTTAACCATGGAGGAGAGCGGTGTTCAGTATTTAATCAATAGCTGGTAGATAGGTCAAACGGGAATTGCGCCACAGGCAAGCACCCTAACCGCTAGGCCACGCTCTCCCACAAATGCCTTTATAAAAGGCTGTGATGTAATATGAGACCTTCATCAAAGCACATTTTAGACAAGCGAGACTTGTGATCCACAGATCTTTTTTTTTAAATATGACTTACCTCTACCCGTACTTTACATGCATAATTGATCTGTATTTTGATTATTATTATTATTATTATTATTATTTTGTCTTTTAGAAAGTTTCAACAACCGATACAATAACACAGAAGCGAGTGGCAGCTTTAATGATACTTTATTTGACCACAGTATCTATTTGCCTGGGAGGTAAATGATATTACTACTCGTTATCTTGCATTCTTTTCGTTCTGTTTGCCTGTGTGTCCGTCTGTCCGTCTTTGTCTCTGACTTCTCATCAGTGTCTCTTCTCTAGTTTTCCATTCCTCTCTCCTTCATTCTCCAATCCCTGTACTACAAACACGAGCTAAATTTGCAAACACTGCGAATAATCACCTCTATATAATTATAACTCTTTGTTTCAGATGAAATTGAAGATGTGACATGTGGTATTCGGCCGGGTTTCCGTCCAGATCTGCGAATATTTAACGGACGCGAATCATCGCCAGAAGCCTGGCCATGGTCTGGACGCTTACTTCGTACTATCGATGGCAGTCACGCGTGCTCAATGTCTTTGATAGACAGGCAATGGGTTGCTATTGCCACACACTGTTTTACATTTGATCCAAATACGATAATGGAAATCAGGTAAATTTGGGTTAAAGCTTGTATATATAAGCTTGTAATTTTCAAAGTTTAGATTTCTGGAAAGGCAACCGTTACTCAGAGTTTCCCGGCATACCCTCACTTCCGATCATCGGTATCCGATCCTCAGACGGATGAAGTTGCACAGTCGTGTCTTAACCAAAAGAGA
Source organism: Ophioderma brevispina (assembly GCA_023653785.1). Classification (NCBI taxonomy): domain Eukaryota; kingdom Metazoa; phylum Echinodermata; class Ophiuroidea; order Amphilepidida; family Ophiodermatidae; genus Ophioderma; species Ophioderma brevispina. Next base: position 129,387 of record JAMKCH010009836.1, on the reverse strand, counting down.
TGTATATAAATATACATTCTATGGTGTCACACCGAGCAAGCCCTTAAACCAGCACTGGTCTGTACCAATTGAATAGTCAGAAAGTGCTCAAAACCACTACGAGTAGTGGGGAACGTAATAAAAACAGGTATTTCAGGTGACTATGCTGGAATTAAAAGTGATCAATCCCAATAGAGGAGAGCGTAATGCCTTTTCAGAGGTCTATACTTTGAAATTTATATTTATACACCTTCCTGCCTCTTTTTTTGTTTTTGTTTTTTTTATTAATTTATTTATGTGTGAGTAGACTGGATGACTATTACGGCATATTTGGTGACCAAGATAGAGAGACTACATCCCCGACTGAACAAAGAGTAGAGTTTGATAAAATAGCAGCTAACCCAGGATTCCAGTTTCACCCTAATCATACCTGGCAGTTCCTGCATGACCTAGCTTTACTGCATTTGAAAGAACCAGTCAACATAACAGACTACGTCAGACCCGTGTGTATCTCAAAAGACCGAACTGAATGGGAAACGTACAACAACTGTTGGTTCGTCGGATGGGGGAGTGATGTTGGTATGTATAACAGGAAGGGGGATAAGCCTGGTATTTTTAGAAACTGAAAAAAAAAAAATATATTATTTTTAATTATATATTTCCCAATTTCCCAAATTCACTAGTGTACTAAGAAATATGCCCACTGGTTTTGGAGTATGATTTCTGATACCCAGAACACACAAGGTCAATTCCTGTAAATGCATAACTGAATGCTCACTGAACTAAGTGCTCACTGAACTTTGTCTTCAGTGGATGAGCGTATTGTAGCTCATAGTGAAACCCCCATCAGGCCAGGATGTGACAATTAAGGGAAGGGTACGTGGTGTTCATGCATAACCATTTTTTTTATTTTTTTTATTTAACATATACGTCCTATAAATTTGATACCGTACGATATTTTGTAGTTTCTTCTTTCTACTGGTACCAATCTAAGTAGAACAAGTCAAGTATGAAAATACTTAGCTATATTTTTTCCATTTTAGTGGCTCGAAATCATTATTAAGGCACTAAAACATTCTAGGTATATGACACTAATTATTTCCCATCATTAGCAATTTTGCTGCCATGTGAATTTTATGAAGTCCTTCTGACGTGACACTTAAATTCTTAGCATGCTGGTACCCATTTTGGTATCAATGAAAAAAGAAGAACTTATGCTATTTATCTATGGTACAAAATCCAGTAATGTGCTATACTGGACGTCACAATAGTTTTTAAAGTACCATTACTTGCGAATGAGGTGGTGCCACCCTCCACCACTACAAGGATCACAGGTGTATATATATCCTACCCACTCTTTGTGCAAATAGGGATAGTTCTAGGCAAGAATGTCAATCAAAGTATTATGTGGTCATCATATGGATGGATTGTACCTACAATTGATTGCCCGTGCCAACATTATCTGTCAACTGAACCCTTTTTAACAAGACGAATGCCCGAGAGTAACATAAAACAATGCCGCCAGCAGGCGGTGGCGGCCAAGCTTCATTCATCATAGCAACTCACCAAATATGTCAAAAGAAATTACAACAATACGGAGTGCAAACCACAAACCAATTTGAGTGCTTTGATGTGAGTTGGTCATGGGTGTTCCCATCACCCACATACGACCTCATCCTCGTTCGTTATTAATACAAAAAAATCAGAAATAACCCTTCCGGTGGAGTTGATTCATCTCCAACGGTTTTGGAATAAGAAAATATTCTTTGACAACATATAACAAATTCAGAATTTTTCGTCAAGATTTCACTTTTACGTGTTAAACCATGGCAACGTCTAAAATTGGGATTTCTTGACCGCCCTCCCCTGGCCGCCAGACGATAGTATCACATTTGTTTGACGGCAATGCATTCGTCCGTTGCCTCATGTATTGCCCAAACAGTTTTCAGGAAAGTTACGATAGATTGTTCGCGGAAAATAAAGAAAGAACAAAACACGCAAAAATAAATGCGGAAAGGCGATGCGCAAGAGACCCCCATGAGATGGCGCTATACCACATCGTATACGGGGACTCAGACGATGGTGGCCAAGCCTCATCCAATTAGCAACTCGCAATACAGAGTGCAAACCACAAACCAATTTGGGAACTTTGATGAACTTTGACGCAACCGACCATTATATATAGAAAAACTAAGTGATCAGTTACGTGTTCCTGTGTAGAATTTGCATTACACGGGCTCTGGATGTCGACTTGTTCCCACGATACATCGGTACAACATCGCCTCTCCGAGGCAATCGTATTTCGAAATGCAAGAATTGTATGGAATTTGGCACCAAAAAAGAGGTTTTAGGGTCCAAAAATAGAAGGTGGGGTTGTGGGGTTGGCTAACACTTGTTTTGGTAGTGTAAGATGTAACACAAAACATTTGTATTTTTTCCCTACCCATTAGCCCGCTATTTCCCTCGATTTCTACAAGAACTTCCGTGGCTGTTAACACCGCCGGACCAATGCCCTGAATTCGACACAGAACTTTGCGGAACTGCAAAACAACCGCATGCTACAGGTCATGGATGTCCTGTAAGTGCTATCCTATTTGTGGGGTATTACAGATATATTTACGATACCATTAACTAAAGATTGGAACCTTGGCAAATTAATACTTTTTCTAATCCTTTTAGGGAGACCAATTTGAACACAATTTGACTCGATTTTAATCTTTCCCCTGTGCTAACACCCCCCTTGAAGGAGGAGGAAGCAGTCCGAAAATGTGAACCCCATCATTTTCTGGCAGTCTAGGCCCTATTGAAACCCGAACCTGTTGTTTAACAGAATGTACCACATGCTCCTTGCAAGCGAAATGTTCAGAATCACGATGTCAAGAAGGGCAATGCGTGTTCTCCGTTTCAATCAAAACAAGGTGTTTCCTTTTTGACATTTTTTAAAGATATTCTAGCTGAACAGAATATTAAACCTTTCTCTGTTTTACAATGCGAACAGGGTGATAGCGGAGGAGGGCTTTATTGTTCTGGAAGCGACCAGCGTTGGTATATTGTGGGTTTATTGGCCCGAGCAAGAGAACGTTGTGGAAATTACACGAATATACATACAAGAATATCAAGCTACAATGATTTCATTGAAACATCTATAAGGCGAGTAGAAGGTAAAAATATGATGTTATTAGTGATGGTGATACATGTATTAGTTACTTGTATTTTAATCTTGATAGACTAAACCATAATAATGATAATTTACTTTTAAATAATGATATTAATGGGATTTGTAAATATTATAGCAAGGGCTAGTATAACATTGTTTTTTTTTCAGAATGTAACTTACCCGATATGCTGTGTGAGGATGGTAAAACCTGTCTTTTTCCTGAAGAGATATGTGATGGCAAGCCTAACTGTCCTGATGCGTCTGACGAAAGTAACTGTACCCGTAAGGATATCAATTTATTGTTTTCGCGCACTGGAGTCCCGGACTAGAGTGGGTGTTGCTTTGTGTGCAAATGTTATGAGCAAATTTGTTACTATAGATGTGATTATAATATACATAGTGTGCTGTCATGACAAAATGAGTAAGTAGCATATGTTCAGTTTCGAGAATGCCATGCTTTATAAAAATGTAGTTTGAGTACAAAGTTATGATACTCTAGCTAGCCGAAGCACACATGAACGCATGCATTTAACCCAGAGTTAATAGGGAGTTTCATATCTATTTAGTATATTAGTCCCAGACATAAAAATTAGCGACGCAGTTACCGTCAAAGATGTCACGATTTGGACCGTGAACAGACGACATCATACCGTCTTCCACATATTTTCAAACAGTGTTTACAAATTTGGTCTGTTACACTTTTCTGAAAAAGGTGTTCAAATGCAACTGTCCCCAATGGAGTTAAATGTGTCGATCAGTGGAAGGTTACACGTGGCTGTGTCCTATTGGATGGACAGGAAAGCATTGCACCCAAGGTAAGATAACCGCGGCGGCAGTTTTGAATTGGTTGTACAAATTAAGATCCGTCCCCCCATAAATGAAACGTTTTCCTCCAAACTATAAAATCTCTCTATATTGGACAAGAATAATAAAATGTAACAAATACAGTAAATTACAGTAAATCAAAACCAATCATATATTCTGTCTGTGTTTTTCTCTAGCAAACTCCCCTCGCGCGGAGCGTGGTGGGTGGTGTATATAGTATATATGATATATTATTATATAATATATATCATATATATCTATAATATATATCTCTATATAATATATATATATATAGATATTATACATAATATATATATTATAATACAAATATATATATATACCTCTCTCGTCTCTCTCTCTCTCTCTCTCCCTCTCTCTCTCTCCTTCTCCTTATCTTCTCTCTCTATCTCTCTCTATCTCTCTCTCCCTCTCCTCTCTCCAGGTCTCTCTCTCTCTCTATGTCTCCTCTCTCTCTCTCTCTCCCTCGCTTCTCTCTCTCTATCTCTGTCTCATCTCTCTCTCTCCTCTCCATCTCACTTCCTGTGTCCCTCGTCTCTCTCTCTCTCTCTCTCTCTCTCTATCTCTCTCTCTCTCTCTTTCTCTCTCTCTCTCAACGCTCCCTCTCTCCCTCTTCCCTTCTCCGCGTCTGGTGGCTCCGCCCCCCTGCTCCCTGGCGGCCCCCCCGGCCCTCATGCCCTCGCCTTTTTCCCCCGGCCTCCGGCTCCTTCCTTCCTCTGTTTGTTTGCCCCTGCCTTTCCCGGATGGCCACCAAATATTCATAGAAGTTCGTTGATTTTAGCCTGGAGAGTACATATGATTGCCCCTGGTTAATTTCACCGGTGAGGAGTTTTTAAGTTCTTATTTTAGTTGTACTTTGCTCTGTAGTAAACAGAGGGAGTATCTTTCTGCCCAATATGAATTTTTGTTGTGGCACTGAAAACGACCGGCCACAATAACCGTATAAATATGACGTCAGCCCCCCACCCAGACACTGGTGGACAGAGGCAACATGTCCAGTACTAAATGCCTTAAGCTGTCAATCGATCATGTTTAGCGATTGCACAGGGATCATTGACAGGTGAATGTATTGTAGTACTGGAATGTATGCATCTTGTCTACCAACATGGCTGGCTATTGAATACGGTAATAATTGGTTATAAACCAATTATTACCTTCGGTTTCGTCGGTTGTTACGTTAGCACAAACGAACTTCTTTACAACATCATTAGACCATATTGAAAAAGCGCGCCACTGCTTAATATAATTAACCTTGGTTGGGTCACCTGTATAGCGCTATACCAAAGCACAGAAAGCTTGCACCTGAGTCAAATTATCCAATTACATTTCATTCCCATTTTGCTCATAATAATTTCATCGACACTTAGTACAATTTGTGTTGCAATAGATCAAAGTCCATATTAGCGAAAATGTCAGTGGTTTAGTTCTGACATCGCCTTTAATGATACTGACATTGCTGATATGCACAATGCAAAACCACACTTCTTCAAAACATTTCCCATCCATTACATCGTTCCATTATACCGTTTTGCTAGTTTCGGTCGATCGTGTTTTACATTCAATTCACTTGGACTGTCGCAACCTCGTGTCACGGCGCATCAGATTTCCAATGATTGTAAATGCACGACCCCGTGCAGTAATTGGTTGGAATAGATCACACGACATGCATTATGCATGGTGCAGGGTGGTGTGACGTCGTAATTAGCACGACGTGCCTCGTTTTGTTGGTGGTTTGAGGATTCTTTTGCGTGTGTATGGCAATGGAGTAGCGGTGCCCGGCGGCAAACCTAGACTCCTTTATAAATATTGTTGAGTGTCCGGTAAAAGTGTGTTCGTGGTTAGGGTGGTTTGAGCGCATCCTTCCAGCATTGTTTTAAAAGTAATATCAGTATAGATATACACTCCCACGTGAAACAGGACTGCAGTGCTTCTAATTGCATATCGTCTTGAAAATATTAATATTCAAAACCTTTCCTTTTGAATGAGACTTCTCTGCGAATAATGATCATGTAGTTGTTTGGAGGTAAGCATATAGTGTTGTAAATTTATACACGCGAAGGTTGTTAGTTAAAAGGTAAGACTTAGGCCGGTACTAAATTTCGTATTTGATTATTGCTATTGATACCGGTAATTTAATGTTTTATGTACCTAAATTAAATTTTCTCACTTTTTCAATAGATTAGTTTTTTTTAAAAATAACAAATATTGCTTCCACGAGGGGGCCGGTCAACACAAAAACATGAGATCTGGAGCACTAAAGTCTTGCCTTGCATGGTATTGTTACATCGGCACTACTCTTAGTTTCCTTAAAATATTAGTCTTGGTCAAGGCGGCTGAATATATGTTCACCAGCGAATAGTCATAGTCTATTAGGGGATATTCCCAGTTTCAGGAGCAATGTATTGCCTCGCACGGAAAGATTAACTTGCGAATGGGTCATAAAATTGTTCCGTGCGAGTCTTTTAAATTAAAAACAAACATTGACCTTTCCTTCCGTGTGGTCGTACTTAGTTAAACTCACACGTGGTGTTATCCGGGGCCATAGTTTGGGCTCCATAGACAACAACGGAATAAAGCGTGAAACTAATGTTGCGTGAAGAGTCAACTGAATCGAGGGCCCATATTCTTCACCGTTGTAGGTGGACTGTGAGTTCGGACTGAGAACTGTATCTCCTGCCACACCGGAATGTTTTTGTTGTACTGCACATACATGTTGACAACATCAACACGAAAATCCATTTCATCTCAAACTTTGGAATTTAGCATTTTAAGTGACTATCTTTTAGGTGACTATCACACAAACAAAAATTTCGAAATCTAGAGTCAGTCCACACTAAACTACATACAACGATTGCAAGCTAAAGAACTCATTGCGCCCTCTGTAGGTGATAATATTTAAATTGTGTTGAAGAGGTGCCGGTGTGAAAGCAACTATAGTCTGGCGGGAGCCACAGTCTGGGCTCCATAGACGATAACGGAATAAAGCGTGAAACTAATGTTGCGTAAAGAGTCAAGTGAATTGAGTGCCCTATTCCTTACCGTTGTAGCCGGACTGTGAGTACGCCGGACTATAATTCTACACCGGTGTGGCAGGAGATATAGTCCACCGGACTCACGGTCCGCCTACAACGGTGAAGATTAGATGATTCGATTCAGTTGACTCTTCACGCAACATTAGTTTCACGCTTTATTCCGTTGTCGTCTATGAAGCCCGGATTATGGTTCCTGCCGGACCATATCTCCTTTTACACGTATCTTGTAAATCGTTGCTCTGGACATGTCTGAAGAATATATGATATATAATTGTATTTGACTCCTTTTATAGATCATTTACAATTATCTATATTTACTGTCACCTTGTACCTTAATTGTAATCTTTACAAACTAAAAACAGGCATCAATGAAGTTTTCTTTGGTCCTCTCTTGCAAAATGGGCGTATGCACATATTGAAAAAATGGCTACAGATGTGGACTGCACGAAGCTTTTACGGGCTCACTGCTCAAGGGTTAAGTAAACACATTAAAAGAGTACATATACACATTTAAGCAATAACAGTACATTTGTTTGAAGGGCGTCCCCAATTTTCCCATTTTTTTTTTTTTTTTTTCCAATTTTTCCTCTTTTTATCCGATTTTTGCACAGTTGCATTGGTAATTGGCTAGTTAACTAAACCTGTGAATGATATAAAGGTCGAACTTGTCTATGCATCGCAAAAGAAAAACAATGTAATTAGAATAATTAATATCGGAGATCTCCCATAATAATTCATGGGTGCAGGAAACGTTCTTTCAATATGAAATATCCGGGAAATACGTGTTCAGTTGGTTCAAGCAAGTCAAGTTACAGGTCATTTTAGTGAGGTGGCATTATTTATCAATGGTCGGACAGAAATTTCGCGTTTCCAGAAATCGCTTCTTTTATGATTGATGCGCACTTTTGAGCATTACTAGTTTACGAGAAAATTACCACCACTACTGTGTGCAAAAAAATTCTAAATTTTTTGGGCGATCTTCAAAAAAATGTGCCGGTAATGCTTTAAATATTCGATGGTATTCTTTCTGTTTTTATCCGCCGGCTGCTTTAGCAAGGGGGGGGGGGGTTGCTATAGCAGATATAATATCTTGAATCACAAAAATCTGGATAAATAGCCCATCTCTTCCAACGGGAAAACATCATAGCAAAGGAATTATGAGTTCGGGTAAAGAGTTTGTTCAGGGTTCCCTGATTTTATATTCACTGGGAATTGCAAAATGACTCAGAAAATCGTGTATCAGAGTGTCCCATTTTTTCACAAAACTTCTGAGGACGAACATTCTGCAGATGGTGTTTAAAATAAATAAGCTATACCAAGTCGGTAACTTTTAAACCAACAACAATCTAACTTATTTTTATAAAGAAAAATGTTCCGTAAGAATCTGTCGACTATAATTAGCAAAAATATGCTTTGCTTTCTTCCTACACACAGAGAAATTTTGTGGTGAAGAAAATATATCTCTACATCCACAATCAACCGCTAATATAACTTCGAAATCGTACCCGACCTTTAACCCTAATCGACGAAATACCCTTGCGTGTAGATGGGTAGTCACAGCACCAGTTGAGCGGCGCATTCGTGTATCGTTTGAGAATGTAAGCCTTCTGCCAGAGGAAGACGATACATTAGTGGTCGGCGAAAGAGCGGTGACCGATCTTTTCACTGGAAATCTCTACCTGGATGACTATATTTCAACCGACAACATTCTAGAGATCCAATTTGTAACATACAACTGGACCGCAGACAAGGAATTTGGGATGATCTTGTCCGAGTACCTCGAGCCTGGTAAGAATACAGACACTCCCATTTAAAACTGTCAACCCAAAGACCGCTATCTTGAGGAAAAGTTTGACAATTGTCCACGAAAGACCTCTTTATAGTTTGCAAAAAATCACCCAAAGACCACAGTTTTGGAAAATTTGCATGTCATGTTTATTCAAGAATTCATGATACAATTTAAAAACAACTTATTTATTTATTATTATTATTATTATTATTATTATTATTATTATTATTAGTATTATTATTATTATTATTATTACGACCATTATTATCATTATTATTATGCTTAAATGTATATATTAGGGCGAAACTTGCCAAAGGTTATGAATATTAATTATGAAAATTTCTAGATTTTGTATAACAGGCGGTATCTAAGATGATTTGTAATAAACGGCCCGTCGTATAGTTCATTAAAACCTCAGTCATAAGTAATTTTCGCCTCAATCATCCCAAAATCTAATTGTTATAGATGGCGATGAATGTGCCAGTCAGCCGTGTCAAAATGGTGGCCGTTGCTATGATAATGTAAACAGCTTTACCTGCAAATGCAGACGTGGATACTCAGGACAAAGGTGTCAGATCGGTATGTTTCAATTTAAAAGAAGCATTGTTTATTTATTCTTTTTGTAAAGTATTTATGTTAGTCGACCATTTTCGCTGTGCTATATTTAAGAGAGGGAACGCATTTTTAAATCAACAAAATGTTAAAAAGTCTTTTTTTTCATAATTACAAATCTAGAGTAAAAGTCACCGACACAAGGTTTTGGTGATTCGGTGTAACTACTTTTAGTAGGTATAGCCTTTGGATGAAACATTTCAAATGAGTAATACACTATTATTATTTAGTGTTGATTGTTTCATCAATTACATTAGTCTAATGGATTATACTTATCAAATACTTAAAAATGAATAATACACTGATATAGAGCGCAAATTCCATCTGAAGATAATAAACACCTCTGAAAATGTGTGTAGGTTAGAATTGTACCAGGCACAGCCTCATTGTCAACTGAAAAAATGCTTGAATAATGTATTAGAGGGCAATTGTAAACACAAGGTCCAGGTACGAAGTCTAACTAAACACAGTCACAAATCTCAACATACATACACACACACTCATACGCACGCATGCGCGCGATTTTTATCGCACATAAACACACACGCACGCACACATATACATAAAACGGATCAAATGCGTGTTTGATAAAAAAAAGCATTTTAAGCAATGTTTTACAGTTTGGCGTAAACACACTGGAGTGGACCAATTAACATATGAAATCTAATGTTCTTTTTTAATTCCAAATTCAGGATTTACTGCAATATAAAACTGTTATATTACTATGTTCAATTAACCAATTGCCCAACGTGATCAATTTCTGTTGCTAACATTTCGAAGTAATTGACCATAGGGGGAGCTAAATGTGGACAAGATATGTTTTTGTGTGACAACGGACGTTGTATCTCGCCTTTCTTCGTTTGCGATAACAAAAATCATTGCGGAGATGGCACGGACGAAAGAAACTGTAAGTTTAAGTTTAATAACATTATATAAGTTAAGTTATAAGTTATAAATTGATATAGAGTCATAGGTGCTAAAGGGTACGCACATAACCGCATGCTTGCCGCGTGCGCAAGCGACCCGGGTTCGATTCCCGGCGAGTGCTCTTTTGAGGCGTTCTTCTTCTCTGATCTTTCTTTCCAATTGACTAGTTCTTCTTTATAGGCCTAACGGCCTTTTAAATATACTTAATTGCGGTTATGTGCGTACCCTTTAGCACCTATGACTCTCTCTCTCTCTCTATATATATATATATATATATATAAATTACAAAGTATAGACTGCACAGAAGCATTTGACCCGGGGCTCACTTGTCATCAAGGTAAGTTAAACACCATTAAAGATAAATATCCACATTAAAGCAATTACCAGCACATTTTGAGGGCGGTCCCCAAATCCAATTTTTTTCCCAATTTCCGCATTTTGCACAGTTCATTGGTTAAATTGGCTAGTTAACTAAACCTGTGAATGATAAAAAGGTCGAACTTGCTTGCATCGCAAAAGCAAAAACAATTTGTAAGTAGAATACATTATATCGGAGATCGCCCATAATAATTCATGGGTGCAGGAGGAGGAGAAACGTCATTCAATATGAAATATCCGGGAAAATAGTGTTCAGTTGGTTCAGCAAGTCAAGTAAGTTAATTTGTGAGGTTGGGGGCAATTATTTATCAATGATCGGACAGAACTTCGCGTTTCCCAGAAATCGCCTTCTTTTATGATTGATGCGCACTTTTGAGCATTACTAGTTACGAGGGACAAATTACCACCACTACGGTGTGCAAAAAAAAAAATTCTAAATTTTTGGGCGTCTTCATAAAAAATGTGCCGGTAATGCTTTAAATATTCGATGGTATTCTTTCTGTTTTTATCGCCGGCTGTTTAGCAAGGAGAAGGGAGGGGGTTGGGCGCGGGGGGGGGGTTGCCTAAGCAGATTATATCTTGAATCACAAAAATCTGGATAAATAGCACCCTCTTCCAACGGGAAAACATATAGCCCAAAGGAATTATGAGTCGGGTAAAGACGGTTGGTCAGGGTTCCCTGATTTTATATTCACTGGGAATTGCAAAATGACTTAGAAAATCGTGTATCAGAGTGTCCCATTTTTCCACAAAACGTTCTGAGGACGAACATTCTGCAGATGGTGTTTACAAAATAAATAAGCTCTACAAGTCGGTAAATTTAAACCAAACAAACATAGAAATCTTATTGTTATAAAAGAAAAAATTGTTCCGTAAGAAATGTCTGTCGACGATAATGGAGCAAAAATATGATTTGCTTTCTCCTACATATGAGAAATTTGTGGTGAAGAAAATCTTATCTCTACATCCACAATCAACCGCTAATTAACTTCGAATTCGTACCGACCTTTAACCCTAATCGACGAAGTACCCTTGCGTGTAGATGGGTAGTCACAGCACCAGTTTGAGCGGGCGCATTAGTTGTATCGTTTGAGGAATGTAGCCTTATGCCAGAGGAAGACGATACATTAGTGGTCGGCGAAAGAGCGGGGACCGATCTATTTCACTGGAAATCTCTACCTGGATGACTATATTTCAACCGACAACATTCTAGAGATCCAATTGTAACATACAACTGGACCGCAGGACAAGGAATTTGGGATGATCTTGTCCGAGTTATACCTCGCGCCTGGTAAGAATACAGACACTCCCATTTAAAACTGTCAACCCAAAGACCGCTATCTTGAGGAAGGAAAAGTTTGACAATTGTCCCCGAAAGAACCTCTGTTCCGTTTGCAAAAAATCACCCAAAGACCACAGTTTTGGAAAAATTGCATGTCATGGTATTCAGAATTCAGATTACAATTTAAAAAAAACAACTTATTTATTATTATTATTATTATAAAAAAATTAAAAAAATTAAAAAAATTAAAAAAATTATTATTATTATTATGCTTAAAATGTATAATTAGGCGAAACTTGCCAAAAGGTTATGAATATTAATTATGAAAATTTCAGATTTTGTATAACAGGCGGTATCTAAGATGATTTGTAATAAAAACGGCCCGTGTATAGTTTCATTTTTTTCAACCTCAGACAAAGGAATTTCGCCTTAATCATCCCAAAATCAATTGTTATAGATGGCGATGAATGTGCAGTCAGCCGTGTCAAAACTGGTGGCCGTTGCTATGAGAATGTAAACAGTTTACCTGCAAATGCAGACGTGGATACTCAGGACCAAGGTTGTCGATCGGTATGTTTCAATTTACAAAGAAAGAAGGCATGTTTATTAGTCTTTTTGTAAAGTAGTTATGTTAGCTCGACCATTTCGCTGTTGCCTATATTTAAGAGAGGGAACGCATTTTTAAATCAAACAAATGTTAAAAAATAGTCTTTTTTTTTCATAATTACAAAATCTAGAGTAAAAGTCACCGACACAAGGTTTTGGTGATTCGTGTCTTTGTAACTACTTTTAGTCGGTATATTTATAGCTTTGGATGAAACTTTTCAAATGAGTACTAAACTATTTATTATTTAGTGTTGATTGTTTCACAAAGTGACATTCGTCTAATGGATTCACTTATCAAAATACTCTTAAAACTGAATAATACACTGATATAGAGCGCAAATTCCATCTGAAGTAAATAAAACACCTCTAAAATGTGTGGAGGTTAGAATTGTACCAGGCACAGCCTAATTTCAACTGAAAAAAATGCTTGAAGAATGATTAGAGGGCAATTGTTAAACACAAGGTCCAGGTACGAAGTCTAACTAAACAAAGTCACAAATTCAACATACATAAAACACAACTCATACGCACGCATGCGCGCGATTTTTTTTCGTCACTAACACACACGCACGCACACAATACATAAAAAGGATCAAATGCGTGTGTTTGTATAAAAAGCATTTAAGCAATGTTTTACAGTTTGGCCCGTAAACACACTGGAGTGGACCAATTAACATATAAATCTCATGTTCTTTTTAATTCCAAAATTCAGGTTACTGCAATAGTAAACGTTATTATACTATGTTCAATTACCAATTGCCCAAACGTGATAAATGTCTGTTGCTAACATTTCGAAGTAATTGACCATAGGGGGAGCTAAATGTGGACCAAAAGTTTTTTGTGTGACAAACGGAGCGGTGTATGCTCGACTTTCTTCGTTGCGATAACAAACTCATTGCGGAGATGGCACGGACGAAAGAAACTGTAAGTTAAGTTTAATAAAATTATATAGTTAAGTTATAAGTTATAAATTGATATACGAGTCATAGTGTAACGGGACGCACATAACCGCATGCTTGCCGCGTGCGCAAGCGACCCGGGTTCGATTCACGGCGGTGCTCTTTTGGAGGCGTTTCTTCTTCTCGATTTTCTTTCCAATTGAATGTTCTTCTTTATAGGCCTAACGGCCTTTTAAATATACTTAATTGCAGGTATGTGCGTACTTTAGCACCTATGACATCTCTCTCTCTCTCTCTCTTATAGATATCTATTAAATTACCAAGTTAGACCTCTGGACAAGGGAAAGGCAACCCGTTACTCTGAGTTTCGCGGTATACCCTCACTTACGATCAAAGGGTATCCGATCTTCAGACGGTTGATGACTCACAGTAGTGTTTAACATTAGACATGTATGTAATAACATGGGCCATGGTTCACGGACTGAGGGCATTTCAGCCACGTGTAGTACTTTTCCAAATAGTCGAGAGTGCTCCAACCACTACGGTAGTGGGGGCGCGCGTAAATAACATCTTAGTAAACAGTATTATTTACATTGGTGGACTATCTTGGGAATAAGAGTGCTCAATCCCAATACAGAGGCTAAACTAAAATTACAAAGTGATAGCCCTCTGGAAAGGCACCGTTACTCTGAGTTTCACGGTATACCCTCACTTACGGATCAATGGGTACCGATCGTCGACTGGATGAGGAAGCACAGTCGTGTCTTAACCAGTAGACACGTATGTATACACATGCCAGGATGTCACGACTGAGGATATTACGCCCCATACTCGTAGTGGTGAGCACTCTCGACTATTTGGCAAAGTACAGAAAAGTGCTGGAAATGCCTCAGTCTTGACACCACAGGCAGTATATACATAACATGTCTATGGTTTAAGACACACTGTGGAAGTCATAGCCGTTCTGAAGATCGGTACCCAGTGACCGTAAGTGAGGGTTTATACCGTGAACTCAGAGTACGGTTGACTTCCAGAGGTCTATACTTTAATTTTTACGCTCTCCTGTATGGGATTGAGCACTCTTAATTCCAAAGATGTACCTTAAATTAATACTTGTTTATATATTATATATATATATAATATTATATATATTATTACTATTATTGTTTTTGAAAATTAGACATTTTGAAGGCTTTATAAAGAACAGTTTAGAATTATTTCTACCTTTAAAAGCATTCGGTGTGGGAGAAGTTGGTTCCAAAGCGGATATGCGGTTGACACGGTTCAGTGAGTACCCGGTTGAGAAGTAAAAACTCCAAAGCAGTGGGGCATGACAACGAAACAGACGAATACGGGCCACTTTTAAGTTATTATATGACCTATGATATATTGTCCCGAAGTGTACCGCCCATCCCTGCAAGAATCCGTCAGCAATGGGAAACGGCTCTGTTGCTTAGTCCGGAAAATTCTTTCAAATTTTCGGCATTTTGGGCCCTTTTGGGGTCAAACATTTCATGGTTGTAAATATCAAGTTGCGTGTCATCTAAATATTTTTAAAATCGAGCTGAGTAGGGATATAGAAGCCATCAAAGTTTTCATATTGCACGGATTTCGTGTATTAGAGGCTCGGAGTCGTGTGGTCCTGGACATTTGTCTCAGTATGTGTAGCGTAGACAAGCTAGCGCTATCGTAGCGGAAACGCCAGAGCAACCTCGGGCTGTACGTGGTAAGCGGAAACAGTAGGCCTTAGACAACCATATAGGCCATTTGCAGATGAATAACAAATAAGAATTAATAAACACTTGTGAGATGCATATTATAGCAGCGCATCGATGCGTTTACAAGTACTTTGAACCATAAAGTTTAAAAATACAGAAAGCTTATAAACTAATCTTACAAAAAACACACCCAAAAAGTACGTTGCAAAAAGGCTAACCTTAAAAACAACATGATTAAAAAGCTCAGTTAAAACTTCAGCAAAGAATTACAATTTGAAGAATGTCCATTGCACGAGGCCTCAGTAAAACAGAAAATATATAACACCCCGTAAACAGTCTGAAAAAAGGTGCGTCTCAGCCGAGATTTGAATTGAGTTGTGGATGTGGAGTCCGGAGTTAGTGGTATGAGGAAGTGAAGTCCCAGGAGTTGGAACTACATTGCGAAGCTTCTACCATTAGTAACTCTATGACTTGATCGTTCATGGAGAAGATGGAGAGAGAGAGAACGAGTTCCGATGGCAGTATTTAGTGACCAACTCAGATAAATATGCGGGTGCTTGACCTACACCCATCGATTGTGTGTCTTCAGCTTTGCTCACTACAAACCCTCAGACACACAAGAGCTCACAAGGACAGACATAGGATTGCACAGCAGCATGTTTTGTTGACATCATTTTACTGTTTACTTTCATTGACAGGAGTAGCACTACTTGAATACAAAGACTATAATTACTGGACAATGTATAAGTGCAATTGTGTGTGCATCACTCTTGCACGCCAAAACATAAACAACATGATTGACCTTCCCTTCAATATTTATTGTATTTAGGAAGACTGAGGAACAAATGGCATCTGGTGTCTACACTGCTAATGGGGAGATGTATACAGTGGTTTTCAATACACTTTCCTCTGTGTTTGTGGGTTTTATATCCCTCATGAATATATTCATGTTCATTGATTGGTTAAAAGTGCGTCACATGACCACAAATAGTTTAACTATTTGCGAGAAAGAGAGCGATACCCGTGTTATCAGTTCCTTTATCGGTTCTTTCGCTGTGGTCAATACGAGTATACGACTGTTGACGTTATGCATGAGAATGCACAGACTCTTACTTGTATTTCTCAACGTATGTGTACGTTCGTATTAGTTATTGCTCTAAAAGGAACTTTGACGCATTGTTGAGGCTATTTCGTCGACACCCGTAGCAACAACATGGCTGCGCCCAGTTGAAATAATACCGGTGGGAAAATTTCTGCACGGATAGTGAGAATACAAAAAGAAACTAATTACGTATGTTCTGTCAGTGTTCGAGGAGTTGTGTAAGGATATTAACACCGGTGATTCCCGCTGTGATTTTTATTTTAATGCCATGGAATGGACAACGCTGATCTCAACGCTGCATGACTGCATGACTGTGCACGGAAACAGAAAGGTGACTGGTGAGCTATGCAGTAAATTCCGGGAGTAAATTTGGTACGGATTTCAGCGTCATTTATTTACCGAAAAAGGTGTTGATATCGTAAGTGGGCGGACTTTCCTCTGTCTAAAAGGCAGTCATAGATCAAGCTCTTGCCTAGCCTAGCCTAGCTAGCCTACCACTACCGAGTACAGTCAGCAGGCTGTTTTGTTTAAGTAGGCCATCGGGCTCATTTTCACTTTTAACCAATCAATGAACAAAATAATTATGATGGATATAAAAAAATATTAATGATCTTATTCGGGATCTTTGTGGGATTTCGGTCGATGAAAATAGTTACGCCGGTCCACGCCCTCGCGTTCTTCACTTCACTGAGGGACCAATAGATTCCCCAAGATCCCTCATGATCGTAAATATTTGTTATAATATTGCCACTAACAAGATTCGATCTGTGTATGCGTTGACACAGTAGGGTGCTTTATATGTCAAAGGAGGAGGATCTTTGTAAACAACACTCTCGCGGATGGGAGTCAATGAAGTACTACACAGAATATGTGTATGTGTTCGTGCTTCTTACTCAAAGTATAATTTTCGCTGCCAATATTCTGAACAGCGTTGAAGCTTGCGGATTTCTATATCCGGAATACCGATAGAGGGCTATAAAGCAGTTGTCGAGACGCAAGAAATTAATACATCGCTCTCGAACGTTGACATGAGAGCTCAAAACACAATCAACGTGTGATTGTGTGATACAGTTTTGACTTCATAGTTCTATGCATTATAACACAAATACCACCACCCCCGAGTGTCAATTCTTGGTATCATCTGTGATGGCGAAGTCTGGCAAGGTTGCATGATATCATCAAATACAAACCGGGTGATCTCTTCATCTCCTTTCAATCTTCCGTTTTGGGTGTTTTCCATAAGGTGACACCCGTTTTCTGACATACTTGTCTGACACCATATGAAATTGGGAAACATTAACGAATAAAAACCACTAACCGTGTGGTTTATTCCGTTAAGGTCCGTTAAGGTTCCGAATTCATAGGGTGTCCGAAAAGTATGCCGTAAAGGGTTGACCTTGTGGAAACACCCCCATTTTGCCACGATTCTGTTATTGCTAATATTAAAGTTGTTATTTATAATAAAGTCAAATACTATGGCAATTTTGTTCATCATTGACCTAGGCAGTCCAACATGATAACGAGTTTTAGGTACATTTTTACAGGAAGCGCCTTTATATTGCTTTGGTCATCAATTAATTACTGAGTTTTTTAAGTTGGATTTTACATCACATTGACATACTACGTTAATAATTGCACACTTGTAATACAAACGCCGGCGTTTATTTTTTTATTAACCACTCTTCGACATCCCCTTCTAGTCTTTTTCAAATCTAAGTTGCCTTCTTTCAATTGCTGTGTATAGACGAGTTCAACACATAACTATTACTGCTGATCTCGTTCTTACGTAATCCATACAACGATTCCTTGCCATACAGAAAAGATCTCATGATCTCAATAGGTAGCTATACAGCGATACAGAAATGGTTCGAAAAGCCATCAAAGACGTCCTTTTTTCACCTACTCATCATGCATAACCTCTCACAAATGTGTTATATTACCCGTAGTATATTCTCATTCAGATCAATTTCATTCATACGCAACTCAAAGTGCTTGTGCTATTCAAGTGTGACCGACACTTTTTATGCAGACAATATCCAACAGACATGTCGTTCTTTAGATTTTGAAAGTCTCCTGAAATTTGAATGGAAGTTGTCATTCCCGCAAGATGGACGCTATCCGAAAGGGAAGACCTCTGTAGGTGTTAACATGGGCAAAATGAACGATGCATTTGTGATATTAAAAAACCCGAAGAAAAATCACCATAATTCAATAGATACAACAAGCCTTTAAAATTCTCATTTTGCAGTGCATAGTCTTTGGTACTTACAACAAATCATGATTAACGTTAAACAAGAGTTCTCAAGTCCAACATCTAAAATTCCAAGAAAAACGACAACAAAGCGATGTTTACAAGCATGCTGCACTAATGAGGGCGCTTCTCTTTGATATTGCGTTCCCCCACCCTGTAAAACCGGGGAGAGACATTACCCCCCTTGCCCCCCCCCCCCTTCCCCCCCCCCACCCCGATTGTCGCACACGCTGCACATTTTTGCATAGGTGCTAAACCCCATTTTGTAAAAACGTAGGTTTTACATATTGCTTTATTAAGGCTTTCCACACTGAGCAGGTGATCGATCCACTTTTTGCGATCGATCGCCGATTTTGAAGACTAGTGCAGCCGTTTTATCAGGGTTCTGAATACTAGACGCGCAGGCGTATAGCACCTTAGTTACAACCACGTAAAAGTTTTCCAAACCAAGGCAAGGAAGGATTGAATGAGCTTGCTGTTTTTCTGAAAACTTCTTTTTGAGGCATTTACGGCAGTGTTGTAGTTGACTTTTTTAATGCTAGGTACATGGGTCATCTTTTAAGTGATTTGACTTGTTAACGGCTTGGTTTGTTTCCGCACATAAATTGCGAATTTTCCGCTTGTGAAATTGAGGAATGATAAGAAAATTCAACATGGAGTAGACTCTTACAATAAGCGCAATTTAGCGACGCTGTTATTGAGAAGCACAACAGGCGATGTGTGTTCAGAGTTGGCGAAGTATTATAATGAATTTTGTGGCTAATTGACGGCGCGATCTTAACAGTGGATCGTCACCGCTTCATGTGAAAAGTCTTATTATGCTTACCCTCGCCTGAAATGATAAGTCTACATAATTTTGTTTCTGTGTAAATTAACTTATTTCATGATCAACACCACTACTCCGAGTGGTTTTTCGCCAATGCGTAGGTTGCAAAACTGAACACCCGACAATACAGAGGTTTGTACATTTGCCTGTAACGCCTTCAGTCTGCTCTATGACCTTTTTATTTAGGCCTATGTTATTATTGCCCAAAGTTCTTGATAGTTTTGTGTAAATTCAGCTATTAATACGAAGCTTTTTTTTGACTTAAAAAAACGACGAGAAAAGGAAAAATGACCTGAAACTAGGGCTCTTTTGACGTATATCTTGATGTAAACCTGTTCTAGTCCAAATTTAATACATTTATTTTTTTTTTCTGGCAACTTCTCTGTACCACTATAAATACTATTAAATATTAAGTTACAAAATTTTAACAGTGTTGTGATTTTCGGTGTCTAATGGACGCTGCACTTCCAAAAACGATCTTCTGTGATTCTTACAATAACTGCCAGGATTGGAGTGAGGAAATTAGACCAGAATGTGAGTAAAACTTTTCAAACCATATAAAATCACACATTTTAAAATAAATTCCCTTTTGCAAATAGAAATAACCGATTCATAACAAACACGGCTTGGCGCATTCTCCGTCCCTTTCCTAATAAACGGGCAACGGGGGCAGGTTAAATCCATGGGGGGGGACCCTTGTATTAAAGGTGATTGATGCGTGAACAAGACAACGCGTAAAAAGGGTCTTTTTTTTTTCTAACAGGCGATGGATGCATGTACATTGATTCATAATTTGATTCATCATCATGGCCTTCGTCAGTCGCAAGCGACTATGGATAAAGTCGCCCACTTGAAGTCCACAGTTAGTTAAACAGCGACATCTGTGGCTGAAGAGGCCAATCCTACAGTGGCAGTCTCTCTGCCACAGGTGCTACATATATGGATGTCACAGCTTTGGCTATCCAAGGATCTGTGCAGCTTTCTTTTGCTCGCTGCTTCTCAAACTGTCTTATGATCTGTTGTCCCACGCTCAAGGTGTTTGCTTCACTGTTCTCCGCCAAAGGTTACGATTGTCAGCAAGTTTCCCCCAGCACCCAATGTCGACGTTCAGGGTACACATATCACGCTAACAAATAATCCTTTAGCGAAGCATGGGCCGACCAACTTTCCTCTTGCCGGATGTAAGCTCAGCATCCATGATATCTTTCGGTAGACGGCCACCTCCATTCGACGGACCTGGCCCAGCCATCGGAGTCTGCGTTGTCTAAAGAAGTATAGATGGTGGGAGTCCAAGTCAGGAGCTCTGAATTGGGCACCATGTTCCTTTCCACGTGACACCAGAATGCGTCTAATACAGCTCATATGGAAGCCTGTTGAGTTTCGTCTTCTCTTTGATATTGCGTTCCCCCACCCTGTAAACCGGGGAGAGACATTACCCCCCTTGCCCCCCCCCCCCTTCCCCCCCCCCACCCCGATTGTCGCACACGCTGCACATTTTTGCATAGGTGCTAAACCCCATTTTGTAAAAACGTAGGTTTTACATATTGCTTTATTAAGGCTTTTCACACTGAATAGGTGATCGATCCACTTTTTTGCAGATCGTCGCCGATTTTGAAGACTAGTGCAGCCGTTTTCGTATCGGACCGCCAGGCGTAATAGCACCCTTAGTTACAACGTAAAAGTTTTCCAAACAAAGGCTAAGGAAGGTTTAATGACTTGGCTGTTTTTATGAAAGACTTCTTTTGAGGCATTTTACACGGCAGTGGTTTTAGTTGGACGTTTTTAATGCCTAGAGGTACATGTCAAGCTTTTAAGTGATTTGACTGTTTTAACTGGTTTTTGGTTTCCGCACATAAATTGCGAATTTTCCGCTGTGAAATTGAAAGGAACTGAATAATAAAAATTCAACATGGCGAGTAGACTCTTACATAAGCGCATTTAGCGGAGACGCGTTTATTTGAGGAAGCACACAAAAGCGATGTTGGTCAGAGTTGGCGGAAGTATTATAAGAATTTGGTGGCTGAATTGACGGCGAAGCGATCGTAAAAGTGGATCTCACCGGCTCAGTGTGAAAAGGTCTTATTATGCGTACTCCTCGGCCTGAAATGAAGAGTGAACCATAAGTTGTTCGGGGTGGTAAATTACTTATGGCTTGATCAACACTACTCTCCGGAGTGGTTTTTTCCTCCAAGCCTAGGTTGCACAACTGAACACCGACAATACTACAAGTTTGTGTAAATTTGCCTGTAGCCTTCATCCTGCCTATGACTTTTTTTTTAGGGCCTATGTTATTATTGCCAAGGTTCTGATAGTTTGGTGTAATTCATCTATTAATACGACTTTTTGACTTAAAACGAAGAGAAAGGATGAAAGAGACCTGAACGATGGCTCTTTTGAAGTAGATCTTGATGTAAAACTGTTTCTATCCCAAATTATACTTTATTTTTTTTTTTCTCTGCAATGTCTACTGTACCACTTTAATATATTTGATAATTAAGGTTACAAAATTTTTAACAGTGGTTTGGGATTTTCGGTGTCATCATGGACGCTGCGATTCCAACGATACTTATTGATCTTACATACTTCCCAGGATTGGAAGTGATAATTAGACCAGAATGGAGTAAACTGTTCAAACCATATAAAATCACACATTTTAATAATAATAGATTCTTTGAATTAGAAATACGCGATTCATAACACGGCTTGCGCAAAATTCCTCTCTTTTCTAATAAACGGGCACGGTTCATGTTAAATCCTGGGGGGCCACTTGTATTCAAAAAAGGTTGATATTATTCGTGGAACAAGAAAACGCGTAAAAGGGTCTTTTGTTGTTTCTAACAGGCGATGTAAACGGGCGCGTACATTGATTCATCATATGGCCTCCGTCAGTCAAAAAAGCGACTATGGATAAAGCGCCCACATGAGTCAACATGTTAGGTTGAACAGCGACACATCTGTGGCCTGGAAGAGGCCATCCTAGATTGGCAGTCTCTGCCACAGGTGCTACATGATATGGGATGGTCACAGCTTGACTATCCAAGGATCTGTGCAGCTTTCTTTTAGCTCGCTGCTTCCCAAACTTGGGCTGTGATCTGTTGTTCTCTTCAAGCTCGAAGGTGTTGCTTCATGTGTTTGCTATCACTGTTCTCCGCCAAGGTAGATTGTCAGCAAGTTTCTGCCAGCACCCAATTCATTGTTCGGGTACTCATATCACGCTACAAATATCGCTGTAGCGGACATGGGTCCGACCAAACCTTTCCTCTTGCGGATGTAAGCTCAGCATACATGAATATCTTTTCGGTAGACGGCCATCCACCATTCGACGGACATGGCCAAGCCATCGGAGTCGGCGTTGTCTAAGAAATGTATAGATGGTGGGGGAGTCCAAGGCAGGAGCTTCCGAATTTGGCACCATGTCCTTCAAGTGACACCCAGAATGCGTCTAATACAGCGCAGATGGAAGCTGTTGAGTTTCTTCTCATGCCTAGAGTATTTAGTCCATGTCCTATACCATACAGTAATGTGCTGAAGATGCAGGCGTTGTAAACGCTGCCTTTGTATTAATGGACAGCTGCGTCGTCGTATGTTCCCACACACGCGTTTGTAGCCGGCGAAGGGTATCCTGCTCGTTTAACCAGTGTGGTTGCCGAATTCGCACTTCAATCGAGAGATAGACTGTCACTGATGGTGGGCCCTAAGGTGCGGGGTGGGGAAAATAGTACGCGAACGACTCAATGTGTGGAGGGTTGGTCATGTGATGACACCGGAAGGTGGTTCTTGAACATCTTGGTGGGGATGGCAGAAGGTACCTTATTTTCATGTTTTTTCGTTTTATTGTTTTTGTACAGCTGTGTCTTATTTGTCTTTATTTTTGTTTCCTGTTTTCTTTTTTTATTATTTTTGTTTTTCTTTTTTTTTTTTTACTCTCTTTTGCTTTTTTTATCTGCTGTTTCCTTTCATGTTCTCGTGTATATCACGCCCCTTTTGTTTCTGCTTTATATTTTTTTTTTTTCTTAATGGTTTTTTGTTTTCCTGTTTGATGACTTTTTTAGTTTGGATGTTAGTTCTTGTCTCTTTTCTTCTTTTCAAAAACTGGGAAAAAAGAAAAATATGACAATTCCTCCCCTTTCCGAAAAAAGAAGAAAAGTCCCGTACAACGCAATACAGTAGGGCCTGGGCGGGTTTGCTTGTTTTTTTTCTTGCTCTCTGCCAACCCCCCCCGCTCTCTCTGAGAGTTTAGAGGAGGATACAACATCTGGGAAGGCGGGCTTTCAGAGCGTTCAACTGGTTTTGTTATTTTTGAATGTTTTTTGTATGGGTTTTGGTTTGGCGCGCAACCGGCTTTTATAGCTGGTAATGTCTGGTGAGTATTGAGGTGGGGGTGGGGGGAGAGAAGGAAGAGAGAGGGAGGAAGAAGAGGGGAAGGTAACAAGGATAAGGGAAACGGTGGGTGGATAGGATGAAGCCCTACGCTGAATGAGGGAAGGTCCGTAAGCTGGATAATAGAGGAGGGGCGGTGTATAACGCTAAAGAAAGAAGGCGGAGAGAGTGATAGGGAGATGACTGGAGGTGCACAAGCCTTAAGTGGCCTTGATGGTGGTGGAGGGTGGTGGATATAGAGCCTAGGGGAGGAATTTGAGTAGGGGGGGGGGTGTGGGTGGGTGTTGATCATGTGCGAATGGGTTCCAATCACGGGTGTGGGATGAGATGGAAAGTGAGGTGGGAGGGTCAGTACTTCCAAAGGGAGGGGGTTAGGAGGAATCGCTGGGGAAGTGGGGGGAGGTAAGAACGGGAAAGGGTGGGAGAAATGGGACGAAGGGATAGGGTGCAAGAAGTAGGAAGAGAAAAGGACAGGGGCATAGACGTGTGGAGGTGAGAGTGGAGAGGAGGGGGAAGGTACGGTGATGAAGGAATGGGAGGGGTGGTCATGGGTGCGGGGGGATGGGTTGGTACGCGGGCGGTGGGGAATGTTTGAGTGTTGGGGGGGGTTATGGAGGGGGGAAGATTGTGGGGAGGGGACAAAGGGAGCGTGGTGGGGTTTGGTTATGGGGGGGGTGGGATTGGGGGGGATATGGGCTGTGAGTCGGGGAAATGGATGGGGGTGGGGGGGTTAGCCCGGGGGGCGGCGCTGGGGAGGCGCACGTCGTGCAGAGAGTCGACCAGCCCCGGCCCCACCCACACCGGAGGGGGGGAGCCCAATACGGTCCCCGGGAGCTCCCCCTGCAGACCCCGGGGACGCACCAGCCCCCTCGCGTCGACCCCCCCCGCCCTCCCCTCGCTCCCCCCCGCCCCCCCCCCCGCGCCCGCTCCCCCCCCGCCCCCTCCCTCCGCCCTCCTGCGCCCCCTTAGAGTGTGAGGTGGTTGAAGAGGTGGGAAAAGTGGCTTAGCATGTATAGATAAAAGTGGTGGTGAGTAAGTGACAGTGTGTGGAAGGGTATTGACGGGGAGAGTTATGAAATTTCCTTTTTGGCCCCCCCCACGATCCCCCTTTCTGGTTCTAGTCATTATCGTGGATTCTTAATAGCTCGTTTTCTGCTCCTGCTGTATCGCTTGTGTCTGCGTCGCTACGGGGTCCTGGGCCTGTCGAGTACGGGCCCTCGTCCCCAACTCTGCAGTCCCCCCCCCACACCCATCCCCGCCCACACCCCACCCCAGCCTACTGTATTCCCTCAGCTCCTACCGCTAGCCCCCCACCCGTGCCCCACCACCCCCCCCCCCGTGCCATACCCCCCGAGGGCAAAGCACGGGCCGCCCACGCTGCCCCCCCTCCCCTCCCTGCCCCGCCCCACTCCCTCCGCCCCGTCCTTCACGCCGCCCAGGGTCCCAACCCTCGATCCGCACCTATATTTGTACGGTGACCTCTCGCGGGGATACGCGTTTATTAGTGGCACGTATTCGAATACATAGGATTCTGGCCAGGGGGCACGCACTAACTAAAAAGTGCAATGAGAGAACCTTCGGAGCATATACGAAGTGGCTCACACTGTGGTAGACGTAGAAAACCAACAACATCCTGCGGGCCCCCTTAAAGGGGGGTTTTCATCATTAATGTCACGAACCGCATGGATTATATAGAAATAAGGGATAGAGGATACACCACTCCAAACATCCCCACCAAATTATTAATAAAAACCATCTTAAATTGACTATCAGAATTTTTTCTATATGATCTTGTGGAACTGTAAGATTTCAATCACTTGTAATTATGGTAGGCTCTAAGTTCATACGAACTTTGATCTTACTTGGCGTACAGAAAATCTCCTTCTGTATTCTATATTCGCTATATCATCTGACTAGCCTTCTCAGTGCCCACCACCTGCACAACGGCACATGCCGACTCCCGTAGGACAGCGGGCGTCAGGTGTGCGCCCCCCGCGCCCGCCCTCACCCCCGCCCCGCATGATCATAGATTCCACTAGATCAGTGAAGCCGCGTTATTTCTTTTCGTTTAAAAGCACACACAAAAGAAAAATAGCACACTTACGTTCTCGCTGCAGTGAACTATGCGTGCTACGTAGTTGCTATCTCTGACCCAGTCGTTATATGTTAGTCGAAGTAACTGGTGGAGGTTTTGGTATTGTGTGATAGGTTGGATTCTTTACTCACGCCACCTGTCCCCCCCACCCCCCCCGAGCTCATTTGGAAGATGCTGCCGACCAACAGACTTGTGTGCATGTAGTAATTAATGCTTCTGTGGCTGGTATGAGCCGATGTTTAGCTTCGAGTATGAAAGAATATCCGCGAGAGGCGTTGGGGGGGGTTTGGGCGCAAAACACATCCTTAGCTTAACACCACTGGCGAAATGGGTCTAATGGCTGCTGAATAGGGCGGCCGTCAACTTTACCATTGCTTTCATGTGCAGTGTGGAAAGTATCTGTGATGCTGCATAAGCCTTGGGTGGACAGCCAATGCTTTGGAGGATTGCGTTAACAGTCCATTCCGTGTTAATCCAGGTCAAAGCTTTGGTCAGAGTCTTATGAAACGAAAAAAGAAAAAGAAAAAAAAAAAATGTGAGAGTGGCTTCTGCTTCTTTTCTTTCTTGTTGTTCTCTGCACTTCTCCTGTAGGTGGCGTATGGAGAAGATCAAATCGATCGTAGATCTGCTCAGCAACGAATTCCGGCACTGAGACATGCAAGGATACAGACACCCCTTTCAGCTGCAGGTACTTGAAGACGCAGTCATCAACGCAACACGGCAAACTTTGCCAACAATCTAGGATGATGGAAATAACCCCGGAATGGGTGTTGGCAATCACTTCTTTCAATGTGCTTTGTTCTTAATAGAGGGGATGAGTCTTTGAGGGTGCGCGGCCGCATGTCGGCTGGGTACAAGCTGCTCCTTCCTCCCATCAGTGATCAGAGAACTACATTTAGGGGTGAAGCCAAGAGCTTTTGCAGGCATTGATCAGTCTGGTGTACTTGCTGGCATCATTCCCGGGCTTTTCGCTGATGATAGACGGTCGATGCCCCCCATGTCAAGTTCATCCTCTGTAGGTACAGCATCATAGGGGCAGGCCATTGTAGGAAGACTCTTTGATGCTTGTGCAAGAGGGCTGAGCTGTGACATCCTTTTCTTCTGTAGAGTAGAGCTCAGACAAGTGTTCCACCCAGCGCTCCATATCTGCTTACTTCTGTCTGTGACGACTTCTTTCACCACTGGATGACTTGAGGAGCGCTGTTTTGGTGCACTAGAGATGGCCCGACAGCCTTCTTTATCATCATACATAGCTTCTGATTTGCCCGTTGCAGAAGCGAGCGGGTTGTATTTCCTTCTTCGATTCATCTGACAACATCGCAGTTCATTGGCTACAAGACTTCTTCTCGCCTCCGCTGAACTTCACTTCTAGCTCTTGAAGCACATCTCTAGGTGTGTGTGGAAGGTGAACTCTTATAGCTCCCTGAACGCTGCTACTTTTGCTTCATGACTGAGTTAGTAGCCTGGACTTGTCCTCAAACGCATCGTTGTTCTGCTTTGGATATTTCTTTTCACCCCTTTTTTCCTTTTTCATCAAACGCTCGCAAGATACAAGAATGCTGAGGCTCTGAATTGTCATTCTACGAAGATGAGTCCATTTTCTGTTGCAGTATCGACCTGATGTACGCAGCCAAGCCCATGGATTCATTGATGGAAACAGGCAAATTGCTCACTTTGTTACCGCTTGTCTGCATCGTGATGGTATTGATAGGGCGTGTTTACCAGCTGTTTAGATGCGGTGCAAAAAATCTCTTGGTTGGCAGTCGATTCTTACAGCAGACCAAGGCATGAGCTGTATCAGCACAGTCTTTCGCTATGTTAAGACCTGGTGAGGTTGATGGCATTGAGGAAAGATCGCCTTGTGATGATCAGGTCAAGGTGATGCCTGCAGTGTGCTTGGAGCGTGGGTGGACGGCCGGCAGGATACGTTTGTGCTGATGTTTGGTCTTTAAAGATGGTGTTTGGTCACACACAGTTAAGTAGGATCAAATTATCAAAACACTTGTGTCCATTGTCATTAGTCTTACGACAAATACCAAAGTGTCCAAGCAAGTGACGTTGTCGTGTCAGGAAGCGGCAAGCTCTCGCATGTATCAATCTCGCAGTAGAAGGAGTGTCATGCACTTGGTATAGGGCCGTTTTCTTTGATACGTGCTTCAATGTTGGCATAGAATTCATCCTTGGCTTCAGAATTGGAAGTCAGGGTTGGAGGCAGCATAATCACTGATGAGGGAGATCTGGGCCATCGCTGGTGTGAAGGAGAAGTGTTAGAAGGCGTTCTGATCCACTGTTACCAGGCTCCACTGATCTCAGTAAGGAGTTATACTAACTGCAAATCCAACGCCAAATTCACGAAGTTCTTCTGCGCTTGCTGGGTTGCCATGGGTCCCTTGGCCAAAAGAAATGTGGAGTTCCTGGTCCTTGAGTTGTACGCCAGATCCTGGCGTAAACGTTTTCCTGGAAGGTGCTATGGTCGACTTGAAGTCTTAGAGCTCATGTTACTGTGGCTGTCTTGCGCTATCATTTGATATCTTTGATATTGTCACGGCTTAAACCAGTCATGGTACGCACATCCGTAACATCCCAGCTTGAGGGAGTTGTCTTCTTTGGTTTCGTATCTGATTGCAGTGGCATGTAGTTGTCAGTCAGCTTTTCAATGAATGCGCCACTATCCCCATGCACCTATGAGGAAGACTAATACGGTGGCGGGACAGCACCCAATGGGCTGAGGCTGCCCAGCTTAAGGCGGGGCGGGAGCTGTCGGCAGTGAGGATCGATGATCTCTTCCCACGCGTCGGTAAGTAGTCCCTCTCGGCGCTATGTCTCTACATCGGGCGCAATCAAGGTCAAAGTAGCTTAAAACGCGGTTAACTGTCTATCTTCCCCGTGTTGGTTCTAGACGGCTATGAAGCTGAAGCTGGAGTGTCCTCGTTCCAGGGCGCAACCAGATTGGCAATTGCTATGGAGATCCATGTTGCCGGCATGCACATGAATCCTCCTCTCCACGCTGAAGACAAATCCAAAGGAACGTCGAGAAACGATACAGTTTGGTGTGGGCCAGGGCGGAGCGCGTCGGCAGGATTGCCGTGCGCGTGGTTTGCTGAGATAAGGCAGGTGGAGGGGGGGGGGGGGGGGGGGGGGGGGGGGGGGGTCGAGGGGGCTGGGGGGGGGTAAAAAAATTAAGGGGGGGGGGGGGGGGTCTGGCGCTGAGGCGGGACTCAACTCCGGATTTATCCCCAGGTTTCCGCCCAATCTCTTTCCTAGCAATCAGGTGGTCACAACTTACAAGGAAGGGCAAAGCAATTATAGTGTACTATAGTATTCCGGAACACACAACATGGCCCGTTAAGCTGTGGTTTCATATCCGCCTTATGCTGGTATGTCTCAGCAGCATATAGTGTTATTTAAGCCTAATCACAAGCCTACCTAGAAGGATATAAAGGTAAAGTGTAGCAGGTCAATTCCAACATTCCCATCTTGAGGGATTTGTCTTTCTTGGTTTCTTATCTTGTATTGCCGTGTGCAGTAGTTGCGCGCGTATCATGATTAGGGTGTCATAAAACAACAAAATAGGAAAAAGGGTATGTTTTTGTCGTACCTGAATTGTGATGTACTGCGAGATCAAATCATCAAAGATATTGTAATTTGGAGTAAGCAATATTAGCAAAGGCCAGATAAGTATTGAGTTAATCACACAATGCACATGTTTCCCAGGGTTTTTTAAGGTTAGAAAAACTTACAAAGAGACCTTGTTTAGGGAACAAAAATCAGACAAAATGCTTGGTTAAGTGTTTTTTAGTCGGGGGAAAAACGTGTTTAGGGTGTCATTTTTTGAAGTCCATGTTCACTGGGGGGGTGCGGATCAGATCCTACCTTTGAAATACAACTCCCCCAGGTAAATTTATATGGTGTTATTGGAGCTGTTGTTTGGTAAAATTGTCGGCTGTATGAGACGCTCGTTGCCTCAAAGCTGCTTTGGAGAAGCCGCTTTGTTCTTCGTCATAGGGTAGTGTTCATAAATACTCGGATGTAACATATTTCAAAGCTCATGCATGTAAATAGATACAAATATTATGTGAATCCGTGGTCATGTTAATGTAAAAAAATGTCACTAATTTTAAAACAAACCCTGTGCGCTTCGTACGTACAAAAATAGTACTACCAAGGCTACACGGTCCAGAACACAGACACACACACACCACACACATACACACGCTCAATTGAAGACAAAAACACTGCTGTTAATATTTTGTTAGTTCATTTCAATTGCACAACAATGTAATACATATGACAGTAACAATAAGGGCGGCAAATGTGCAAGAGTTTAGTGTCGGGAAGAAGGTAGAAGTTTGCATTTTTGTGAGGAGTTTCGAGTAGTAGTGTAACGATATTCTCAATAATTTTAATGTCATATTTGATCAAATCGCGTTACCCAGGTTGAAGACTCTAACATTCTGACAAAGTGCAAGAAATGACGGATCTATGGAATCTGATATTCAGTCTGAATAATGCCCACAGGGAAGAAGAGAAATAATAACAAGTACGTGTAAAGAAAATTGAGTGTCCCTATGAGAGAGTGTCCTAGACACGCATTCACATGTAACGGAATAAACGCGGACCTTGTATACAGGCCATTTGGTACATATGATGCGTACACACGCATGGAGAATACAATGCGCGCAGATGGGCTGGTAGCAACCTATACACTCATTCGACGAAAGCGCGACAACTGTAGTTTATACACCTGAATCAAAAATACTGAACTTTACAATTAATACTGTTTTTTTTATCTTGACAACTTCGTATAGGATAAATCACGTAGAGCATATAAATCGTATTGCTGTATTATGGACCGTACTATACAATGTATTATCTCGGTCATAATTAATCTGTTTTTTTTTTTTCGTTTTCACCTACAAAATTGCATATATCAGCCATGACAAACATCTGAATCGTTAAGCCTATTGAGCCTTATCTAGTAGCGTCCCGTATCATGGAGACACTCGAAGCTGGATCAGCTTATCCAGCTCAACAAATTCGGACACCATTAACACGCATCAGCCATTACAATAACCTTTGTACACGAGTAGAGAGAAGCGATGATAACGTAAATAAAAATATGCATTAAAACATCCAGTAATGCAAAGCATGTGTTATATTTTAATTTATACTTTGAAAAAAAAAAAAATTGGACGATACATATACTGACTATACTGCAGGCCTCGTCACCATTACAATCCATCAAAAATTAGTTGCTTTTTTGACTTTGGGAGGAGTACTAAAATAAGCCTGTTTTTATACTTGGATAGATTCAAAACAGTCAGAATTATAAGTGACAAATAAATTTAAATCACAAAAGGTAGCAAATATATGCTATAAATGAAACAAATATGGTTATTACATGGCAACTGGTCTTATATTTTTGACTTGTTGTAGAAATTTAAAAAAATAACAAAATTAAAATAATTTGCAATTTGTAACATTCACAAAAAAAAAAAAAAAGATTTAAAACGGGCAATTCCTTTAAAGGGATTTTTTTTTTCCTCTCAACGTTATTTAGTGCTATTTACTGTATGGCAGCACGTGACGAGTAGCCTCGCCATGTTTGTAGCTTTTATATAGTTAAAATATGAATATGAGCATTTTAAACAAGAACACAATTTGTATAAGACTGGTTTATAAGCCGATTTTCCATGTGTCTTTGAAAGTTTGGGGTAAAGTTTCAATTTCATCTAGATTTGTAACCGATTCAAAACTTGAAATCTGCATGTTTTATACTATGAGTAGCATTGCTTCTTTGTCAGGATTGCTAGAGAAATGTAATGAAGGCGGGTGTGTCATTCGCCTTGGGACGGTTAAATAAGTGTCTCATTGTGCTTCTGAATAACTATAGAGATGTGAAGTACTTAATAACTGACAGAATTTCTGGCTGATTTTGAATCTCTAAAAGCCTTTTTGTTATGGAAGTCGAGCACAAACATGACGGCACTCTATTCTACCCTCCCCTAATGACAAAATGACGCTAATCTGCAAATGGGAAAAGTATTTTGGTTAGGTTGGGACCTTAGAGGGTGTACTGATAGCTAATCCCACAATGCTACGGCAGGTTGGGGTAAATTCACCTCAAAGGGCGCGATGTGATCCCACCACTAAAAATCTTATTCTTAACACACATAAAAAATCTTCACTTTTATGCTTCATTTTCACACCCACAGCATTAGTACCTAAGGAATTGTTGCCATGTTCATGGCATTTCCCTGTGGTTCTTAACTTTTGGAACACTTTCCTCAGTACTCTGACATATGTTTAGTACAGTACAGTATAGGCATATTGCATGTTTGTGGTGTTGAATCATACACACCCTCGGTTTGGACTACACGTTAGTCCTTATCCAAAAGTAATAACAATTAGTTCGTTGACAAAACCGCATTGGGTTGAAAATAACAAAAAAAACAAAATTAAGTCACCAACGTGACAGAAGAATATTTTCAGATAAGAGTTTTCTAATGGCCAAAGAAATATATCCACCCTTTCTGATATGACAAGGTATTGGATGTGTGAAAATTTGCAAAACAACGAAAAGTGACAGGGCTTGTGGCCATGTCATAGAGATAGTGGGGGAATATGGAGTCCAGCCCACAGTATGGATACCACTAGAATGTAAAAGAAACAGAGGCAGGCAAAGGAGAATATGGGCGTGATGAAATTCCTTCATTCCATCACTGTCTTAGGCAATACCACCTGGTATTGACTGCGAGAGAGAGGAGAGATTATGGGGGTTGTGCAATTACGACCCTGGGTCACAGTGCCCCTGATATCATCAGACTTTACGGAATAAACTGCATAATTCTTCAGTTTATTCCGTACAGGTCTGATGAGTTCATCAGGGTCACTAGACCCAGTCGCTGTTGTCACAACCCATGTTTGAGGCCTTTCGTCCTGCAGTGGATTGACATAGCTGGACAAAGAAGAAAGAAGAAGATATGTGAGAGTTTGTGTAATTTATTTATAACTTCATATTCATTTGGCAGAATGATACATTAAAAATTCGTTTGTGTATTACACAGTGCAGACGGCTGTTGAATTTTTATTATTTTTTTTTTTCGCAATGTGGGAAATGGAGCTAAATGCAAAGTGTTCAAATATGCCCAGTTCAGAGCATGCAAGTAACTACTTACTTAATCATTTTATTTGAAATTTGGCATTCCTGACGTATGCTTCATAACAGTACTTTGGTGTCTTACATATTGATGAATGTTGCACCCTCTGTCAAAATGGAATTATAAATATTGCTATTACTTTAGAATGTATATTATATTATAGTTCAAAGGGTAAACCTCGCGCGGCAATCATTCAACATCCGTCTTTGTTAGAGAGGAGCCCAGACTTGGGTCAAACATCATCGTTCCGGGGTGTGTCCCACTACATCTCGCTTTTGACACATTTGGTATTTAGTAATGAGACCCTCTATTAATCAATGCAGTAGTTTGTGGTCTCAAATTTGTGGTGTCACTTTTTCAATAGGGGCCAATTTAAGTTTACACAGGGGCCAACTTTTAAATTACTCACTTACTCCAAGCAGTTCAAATGAATGCCATATCGTCCGTCTATTCATAAGGATTCGCAAAATTATAGTTTTTGTAACACCTATGACCATTGGTTTTAGAGTTTATTGGGTAAAAATGTCTAAAGTGGCAAAATGGTCAATTTCCATTTGTTACAGGTGGTCAAAATCAGAAGTTGCTTCAATTTTGGTAAAATGAACACAAATTGTTCATCTAGGTGTATGTGCAAATAATGATAGTTTTGGCAGCAATCTGCAATCACAGTTATCAGGTTATGTGACAAAATAAGGTCATGGGTACTATTCCAATTGGCACATTGACCTTCTTTGACCGTTTATCTCGGTAAGAACATTTAACATAATCAAAACTATAAACTTTTTTGGGAGTCCTCATCCCAGGCACTAATTTTAAAGCATTAAAATATTGAGCATGACTTCAAATCTTGACCCCTACCAAATTGAGTTTGACCTTTTTTAAAACGTTTTTAAGTTAAATAATAAATGCCCTTTTTTACCTATAACTCCAAAACCAATGATTGTAAGTGGTTAACAAACTATACATTTTTGGAATCCTTATGACTAGAAATTAAAAAGGGCTGGAAATGACAAATTGAAAAATTGAATTTAATTTTAAAAGTTTGACCCCTGTGGTAACCCTTAAATGGCCCCTATTGAAAAGTGACACCACAATTTGAAACCACTAACTACCTTGCATTAATGTAGAGGTTCCTATTAACTGCTAAAGGTGTCAAACTCTATGTTAGGTCATACATGAACGAACTCCTATAAAAGGATCATATTATATTCTGCTCCTGCTATATGCAATGAACCAAATTAAATTGGTAAGACAAGCGCTTACCCTCGTCGGGCCTTAGCCATTTTTTTGTAACAAAATTGCCGAATGGGGGGTGGTTACCCCGTATTTTCGTTACTGACACCCGCTTCCTGTAATTGGTACCAAAGGATAGGCTTTAAATGTTTCTTCTTCTTTCGCATTGTTAACCAAAATAATACTAACAACAATATGCGTTCCACCATGACGTCATAATGAGACTGAGAAAGTCCAAATACTGAATATATGGTGAAAATTGATATTTCGCAATTTTATTGGCGACTCAAACACCCTATATAAGCTCTACAAGATGTCCATTATATAAAACTAGTATCAAGTAGAGTCAAAACAGCATGAAAATCTGATTTTCTAACCTTTTTTGGCGAAAAATTGAATTTAATCACTGTGTGTTTCTGGAACTGGGCATTTTATGTGACATGCAACTTTTATGACTCATGTTACGTAATGCAGGCATGTTTTGGTATCATTTTGGTATCAATGGAAAGAGGAGCCCTTTGATTTCCTGTGTTGAAGGGCATGTTGGTACTTCTCTTCCGAGGGGGTGAGGGGGGGGGGGGTTTTTGTTTACCACCCCCTATCGATCACTTTGGATCACCTGGATCTGCCTCTACCCCGGTGATGTTGTTTTTTGGATTAAAAGGAGCGGAAACAACATGACAATTGAACAATTACATTAATAATTTGGCACCAAAAAGGGGTTTTAGCAAGCGGGGAAAAAACCTGAAGGGGGGGGGGGTGGTAACCACCCCCCCCCCCCCTTCGGTAGAACGAGGGGTTTACGATCTGGAATGACAACGATGTATTTCCCTCTTTGGTCATAAATCCACCGTGAAAAAACGAAGCCAAAAAAAGAGCATCACGTAAAAGCGTCTTAGTAGTCGGGACATGTCCGCTTCTATGTTGTTGTTTTTGTAGTCTCCATCGGGGGGGCTCTACGGGAAAACCAAATGTAAATTCAAATTAATTATTACAAATCATATAAAATTCGTTTTCCACAATAACTGGCACATTTTCTTGCAAAAGACTAAAATGTCACTGTCATTTCATTTCCCAATATCACATTTGACTAGTTGATACACATAGACTATTCAGCAAACAATGGGGTTAAAGATATTCATCACCGGCCGGCCCGGTATGCGGTGTAGAAAAAATACTACTTCAATTCCCTTTCATCGGGAGTCAAGACCATTTTATTATTGTCGCGCGCTGAGAGATTCAGCTGTTACGGCTCTCCAATTTAGACTGGAGTACTTTTTCAATGACAAAATACCTATAACACTCATTCACATAAATAACTATTGAGCTTCTATAGTGCGTTTCAATTACTTTGGCCATATTGTTCATCATTATTAGAAAGGAAGAATCATGAACAAACATCATGAATAAAAGGTTTCTGGGCAAGCTTTGACCCTAACAACTTTTGTGCAGAACCAAATCCTTAACTTATTTGCTTAACTACTTTCATTTCTATTCAATTTACCAGTTTTTCAGATAAAATTTAGTGTCAACGACCTATATTGAATAATTGTACCTGGTTAGTTATTGTGAGAGAGGACGGTATTTTTGGTCACTCAACCCGAATCGCGTGTAGGTGGTAAACACCTGGCTATAACAATGGCCCACATACCCCGGCCCATTGTAATCTTTAGCTCATGGTTAGTTGAAGTCTATACCTAGCCATTGGTCCTGATATTGGGAAAAATAAATTGAGGTGACATTTATTAGTTTTAGAAAATGCCACTTTTTATGTGCGGGAACAGACAGGTTATATGAATCGGACTAGTTTATTATTGAATTACACTTGGTTTTCCCTTACCCCCCAGATGGGGACTACATATTTGTTACATTTGGTTTATTTGGTCCACATTCCCATGTCTATTAAGAATCTACCAACCCAGGAGTGATGGTTTTGGGGTGTCATAATATTATCATAGTGCGTTTGTGGATATTAGAGTGTATCGGTGCGCAGCCTACAGAGCGCATAGCTCTGTAGCCTGGCGCGTATTTTCAGTATTAGTTGATAGAGATTAATACTTTTGCAGGGGAACGTTTCTGAGTTTTGAGTTATCACAGTAATTTAACGAAGCTAATTGATATTGAACTTCATATTTTTTTCTTATTTATCATGATATTACTTAAGATCTTTTGAACAACAATTTAAAAAAAGAAAATGATTTTTTTTAATGTCACTGGAACCGAGACGCATAGTAAATGCATCTAGCAGTTTCACAAATTACCATCGCCCCATGCCCAAATCGATCAGATCTGTCCGACCCCCCTTGTACAGAACCACATGTAATAGTCTCACATCTTGACGCATACAGCTGTGACAACAAGATACAGATGCTTGCTGCTGTTGCCGTATTGTAGTTATAAACGGTAACGAGATATAGTTTTGGTGTCACGTGTCGGTACCAAGGTCCCGTGTCCAGGTATCAGATAGAAGTTTGCTCTCTTCGTGGGCGGAAGACCGATAATATAATCCGACTATTAAATCAAGGTCTGTAAATGACCCTCTGCCCACTGCCCAAAGTGCTATTATTTTTTTCCAAAAGACATCGTTTATTATGTCTCAACAGTACAAAATTTACTCATTTCTTTCTCCCTACTGATTTCAAAAAAACCGACGTACGATTACGAGAATTCGGTTGTTTTTTTCCAATGTAGGGTACGTACGTCCATTTTTACCTGAATGGGTCCCCCGAAGCAAAATATAAACCAATCAAATGCCGTTACGGGCGTCATCAAATCTTATTTTTTTTTTTCCAAAATTGCTGTTATTCCTAATCACTAATTCCTTTTTAAATTCAACATCTGTATAATTGTTCTTTAAATAATTTAATATTCAATCTGTCCCCGCATGAATGTTAAAAAGATGGGTCCATAACTCTACAAACTGAAAACAAGGCAGCCGGCTAAATAACCCTTACCGTGGACTGTAAGAGCAGACGGATCCCCGTGTTAGTTTTAGCAGGCCTTCAGCCACTTGCGCGCTGCTGCGGGGGTTTTTGCGTCAAGGCCGGTGTGAAAGCCATATATAGTCCGGCGGAAGCCACATTCCGGGCCCCATATACTATTACGGAAAAAGCGTGAAACTAGTGTTTTGCTTGAATAGTCCAACGCAATCGATTGCCCTATTGTTTACCCATTGTTTCCCGGACTGTGATACTTCTACACTGAATAATAGCATTTGCAATATAGTAAAATTGATCATTGGGTTGGTGTAGTTCATAACCCAACAGGTGTGCATCTGACCATGACAATTTAAAGTGTTTTGGATTCGCGACCATTTTACTCTGGACAACTCACGTAAAATGGCCTATATAAAATTAAAAATTTACATGTGTTATGTGTGCATTGATAAGAATGCATTATTTCTCCAATGCTTGAAGGAATGAATATTGCATTGTCAAACGTAGTTTCTTTTCAAATAACAACGTTTTAATAAAATCATGCTGGTGTTTTCATCCGGATACTCATTTAAAACAGCCACCTATATTAGATTTGAAATAATGTATTTTATGTTTAAATTATTTACTAGCTACATTACTATATATTGCATGAGTATCATAAACTTGTTACCTGTGGCAATTAAAATAATTCCTCTTACCTCTCGTGAATGGACAGACCTTAAACGTTTAGAGGTCCACTTATTTTTGAAATCTACTCTCGTACTAATGGTTTAAAATTTCAAATCTTCTACAATGTGTTGTTCATTATTGTTTGTCATCGATGGGGCGATAGCAACAAAACTCCCATTCGACAAAAAGTTTTTTTAAAAACAGATTGTAACGAATAAAAAAAAGTTTTTTTTTTTTATTAAAATTACATTCGTTGCATTTTTTTTCTAGAAAGGTGTTTTGTCGAATGAATTTTTGTTTGTGTTTCATCGCTGCAATTCATTTTGTGCAAATAATGGAGAGCGACGACAATGGTGTTCGTCAAGGTTGTGCGTTAAGTAGATTTAAGCGTTTTCTTCGAGGTTAACGCAAACTATAAATACGCAAACTATATAAATAGCTTAATAAATCCCAGCTCTTTCATACTCAAGGTTCAGGCATTCATACTCGTATTAAACGTGTTGTCATCACTTTTTACTTCGATTGTGGTTACTTTTTCATGTAAATTCTGCACGAAATAATCAATATAGACAATTTCAGAGAAGAATAAGGTTAATTGGTGTTATTCCGTATAGGCTTGTAGATTAATTTCTTTCATTCAAGTCTTCGACCAAGGATACACCAGGTTGTAGTTAATGAGGTCACGTCTTATATTACCTGCCTTCTTGCGTCTTGTCTTCAAACAAAAAAGCACAGGTCATGGGAGCCAACATCAACTTTATTCACCAATTAAATCAATGAACTGATGTCCATTTGAGGAGAGCTCGACTTTATTACTGCTACAAAGTACTTTCTCCAATACTTATATCCAATACAATGAATTTATTCAACACGCAAGCTAAAGTGCAGTCCTCTGTTATCAGTGCTTTTTGCAGGTAAGACTGTATGCGCTTAATTGAGAAGATCGCGGATATGGCCTATCGAATATATGGGTAAGTTTCCACTAATTCCGTTATTTTAGTTAAGTTGTAATTTATCCCTTTGTATACCATAGGTATTTTTACCATGGACGTAATCTATTAACACTTAAGTGACCAAGGGGGGTTCCTAGGGACCCCCCAAATTTGTTTTCGCGCTGGCCGCTTACGCGTGCGATTTTTGCGCCGAAATTTTTTGTAATTGTCTACTTTTAAATGCGCTTCTTTTCATACCAATAATTAAAATCGGCCAAGCCGTTAATGAGGAAATTAGTGGGGGTCCCATGGAACCCCCCCTGGGCACTAACGGGAAGTCATTGAGAATATTTTTAAAAATAAGAATAAGAAACCGAGAACCAAAGCAAATTTTTTTTTGCTGATAATAAGTTCACACATACATTAAGTAAACAATTTTATTACATTAAAAATCATTAACCCTTTATGTTCGGAAAACAAACAATTTCATCATGTACGTGCCAAACCGTTACTGTACAAACTCTATGGGAAAATGACGTGTATTTTGAACACCCGTAAAAATACAGGATTTCCCCTAAAACTGCTGGTTTTGTGTTAAATATAAGTAATTTGGGTCTTCTAGAATAGATATCAAATAAAATGTTTTTAAAATGTTTGATGTAAGCACAAGGCTCATTTGAATTTTTCCGTCTTTTGCCCAATTTTTCGCGTGTTTTGAAAACAATGTTTTGCCCCTAATTTGCACCCAAAATAACAAATCTCAGTTTTTAGTGTTGATTTTGGTTGTCTTATGACCCTTCACTGTGGTTATAAATTTCGTGCAAAAATTCCCTTGGGAAAAGGGTTATATAAAGAATGGGTAATTGAAATTCCCCCCCCCCTTGGGCACCAAACGGGAGTGAAAACCCCTTTGTCACTTAAGTGTTAATATGCTATGCTATCTGTCTCTCCTCATCTCTTTCTGTCTGTCTGTCTGTCTGTCTGTCCGCCGTTATTCCTGGAGATCACGGGTTGTACAGCCTCCAAATTTGGTGGTGGTGTAGCTGTGGCTGCGTCATAACATCTTTGCATTTCCAGGGGTGCTACTATTTGCGAAAGCCGAGTAATCGCGAAACAAAAAACCAAAAAGGTTTTAAACAATTAAGCTGTCCCCAAAAATATTAAGGTATTTTGTTAACAAAC
Source organism: Ophioderma brevispina (assembly GCA_023653785.1). Lineage (NCBI taxonomy): Eukaryota > Metazoa > Echinodermata > Ophiuroidea > Amphilepidida > Ophiodermatidae > Ophioderma > Ophioderma brevispina. The sequence goes on along the minus strand of JAMKCH010009836.1, from coordinate 89,399 downwards.
AAAAGTACGCATGGGATTTTGTTTGATATGCTCTTAAAAGTTGGACTGAAAAGGGCTTGGAAAGGCTTGCAAAATATCATTGACAATCACATTAAATCTTTTGGTGCAAGAAAAAGGACTTTTGGTAGGGTGCAATTATAGACGAGGGTTAATCAGTATGGACAATGGAAAGGAGATTATATATACTGGGTCAGTCAATCAGGAGGTCACGCCAACATGCGTTATTTCTTGCATACACGAGAAGATCATACAATCGCTGTGACCTCAATAGTGGTCGCAAACGCTCTGGAAAATGTCCTGATTTGAGGTCCAAAATACCGGAATTCATTATAAAATCATGTATATTGGTGCGGAATGTAAACGTACTATCTTAGGTGGGTCTATTGACGTGAAATTTAAAGTATCCCAAATCATTAATTGAATTGTGTGCTACAAAAAGTCTGGTACGGTACGCCACTCTTTAAGAAAGCGAAGACCACGAAAATGTATAACCTTAGATATACTGGCACACATGGAATTATAATTCTCAGAACGTGGGCCTGTTTCCGTGATTTGATCTGCAGACGTGTGTAGGCTGTATACAGGGAATGTGTACAATGGCAAGGTCGTTTGGCCTATTTTATTGTGAAAGGCCAATGTTAAAATGGACCCTTGTCCAACAATTTTATGTGAACCAATAGTACTATGGGGACCTGCCGACAACTGAGGTGTAACCAAGAGAGTCTCAGTAACCAACACAGACATTGCAGGTAAAAGACGTGGGTGAAAACTATTTATGAGTTCGAGTTTGAGTGTAGTGTTCGAGTTCCAGTTAGAGTTGCTTTTAGAGTTAGAGTTCAAGGTGCAACGAGAAGTTTGGAACATCCATGATTTGTACACATCGTCACGAGTCTTCCAAAAAGACCAATCGACCATTTCTAGGAAATTGAGGTTTTTTTTTTTTTTTTTTTAATTTTTTATTTTATACCAAAATTGAGCAAAAATAATATTCCAATTGGTAGTTATGACTACAGTTTTGACGTCACTATGACTGTCATATTGTTAAGACTGATATGTTGCTACTTTATTTGAAGAATATATTTAGACCACAGTGATACCAAACAAGATCAGTGGCGGCAACCCAAAAAGGGACTCTTTTTATGGGGAAAAACGGGGGCAAAGTGCTATTTGGAGATTTTTTTTGGGGGGGGGTGAAATTGAGGGGGGCAAAATATTCAAAATTTTGGAGAGATTTTAAACCAATTTGGACCCCAAATTGATGATTTTTGCAAAATTGGTGATTTTCGCCCAAAATCGATTGAATTTTGCCAAAAATCCATCATTTTTCTTTCGGCCGGGGGGGTGGGGGCAAACTGGGGGAGGCAAGAAAAATTAAGGCAAAGGCCAAACCCCCCCCAGGGGCGCCGCACTGAACCAGGGTGATGTTTATCCCTTGATTACGAAAAAAGAAAGAGTGGTGGTAACTAAAAATGAGGAATTGTGACATCCAAATCATTCAATCGTAAACACTCAATCATCATTGATAGCTCCAAAATATGTAAATAATTAAAATTGTCATCAACTACCCTTAACTTATTTCAACTGAGGAAATGTTAACAACACAAAATATACAGTATTTAGGTACCGTAATTTAAAAGGTGAATTGTGAAAACATAGTAACAATTGTCATTTCACATTTGTTGCTGCACTCAATTGATGTTGAAGTAAAAAAAGTATAACAAACAAGTCAATTTGTAAAACATGGTAAAACCCAGAAATACACAAGCAAGCACTAATTTAGCAACACTTATTTTCATTTCAATTTTTTCTGGATGTCAAAATCTCTTCTTGGCGTACTTCATGTTTTGTATGACGTTTATTCATTTAATATGCAATATAATTGAAAGGAAAAAATGAATATTCAATGTTTCTTAGATATTCCCATGTTAGGTAGCGTGTGTTTGTGGTCTTTGTTCAGTAAACAAATGTCAAGGGTTTGATTTCCAGTTACGTATAGGCTATAAAGATTACTTAGATGATTAATTTTCAGCCTAAATGAAGATCAATAATGCAATGTAAAACATAGTACTCAAAATCTCTCTTTTCCGCTTTTCTTTGCCCTATTTCCAACCTAATTGAGTTCCATCAACGTACAGGGTGAGTCAAAAAAAGTACAACCAAATGACGGATTTTTAAAAAGAAATCTAAATGGATTTTACCACGTTAATTCATGAAATAGATATTCAATCAGCTTTCACAGGAAATTTTATTTTTGTGAAATCCATCAGTCATTCAAAGGGCTTTACAATTAATTTTGTGAAGGTATCTATATATTTTTAGCCGCGAACAAATTTAACGCCGACTGTACACTTCAAACTAATTAATGCAAGCGTGAGGGCTTCAAAATAGATCAACACGTTGATTTCTTTGGCGTGGTATTCAAATTCTAAGCAGGACACGTGTTGAATAAAAATGTAGATTACTTAAGATTCAATGAAATTTACACGATATATTTATATTCAACATTTTAATGCTTTAATCTGCTCTATTTTGTAGGCTTATACACGTATTTCGGATGTTTTACTACATGGAAACTAAGCAAGTTGAAAGAATGCTGCAAATTGTTGCTTCAAATGATGACAAATTGTTTTTCATAATGCATTTGTCAATTTCAATCCCGTCCCTGGGGGTCCCGGGACTAGCGGGGACTTAGCCGGAAATTTAACTTTTGCACTTGTACCACCCCGCCTTTTTCCCCGGCTAAAGTAGCATGAACATCCCGGGTATCCGGCTATATTTTTTGTACAGCCCCGCTATGTCCCGGCCCCTACTAGCCGGCTTCGTTGGGGACAATCCCCGTATATTCTCGGCCATTGGGGGCGGGAACTGTCTTTTTAAAACTCTGTACAATCCCGCTCGGTCGCGGCTATGCGACAACATGTCTAGCGATATAACATCATACTACATTGGGATCGCCGGATTGTCAGAACCGAGCCGAAATTTCACCACATCGAAAGTTTAATGTTTGAGAAACAAACCTTGTTTAGTAGGTTTGTTAAACAAAAATCCCTGAAATGACAATGACAATATTCCTGGCATTTCCAAGAATATCAAATAGCTTTCACTACCTAAGGTGATTTTATGAAGTAAATGACTCATACAAACTTTAGAATTTCTTTGATTAGTTGATAATAATTTTTTTAAACATTTTCCTGTGATATTGATGTTTTTCTGTCGATTTTACGTTGAAAATATCGATCCTACGGATTAGTATCTCAACTTGTGCGACGACGTGCGTGTGTGCCTTCTTGTATAAGCTTGCGGCTTGGCTCACGCATAGACAGATCGGACTGCAATGTACTAATAAATGTGATATACTACAGATTTGAATGCGGCATACTGCTCACTGAGCCTGGTTTTATATGGTGTGACCCAAACATGCGTTAAAGTCCCCCTTTATGTCCCGGCGGTGCCGGAAACAAATTTTTTTGTTGTACCTTCCCCTCCCGGCTTAAGTCCAAGCTATCATCAATGATTTGTCCCTTCAGGGCGGGGACAAGCTAAACTGGCATCCCCCGGCGAAGTCCCCCCCGCTAACATCCCGGCTTGCGGGGCATACTTTTTTGTACATGCCCGGCTATGTCCCGGCATATACCCCGGGATGTCCCGGGACCCCCAGGGCCCCGGGATTGAAATTGACAGTGCATAAATCTATTTTGATATTTGGTATCATCTTATAGTCTTACCAAGTGATGTAAGCAAACATTTCCATTTGGAGAGGGAGAGAAGGCGCGGGGTTATTTTTAGGCATCACTAAAACCACTATCGAGGGCACATGTGGTCCAGTGGATCAGCGTTCGGCCCGCACGCCAAAGGTTGTGGGTTCGAGCCCCGCTGGGGTCAATGTGTTTCGTCCTTGAGTAAGGCGCTTTACCTCAATTACTCCTCCCAGGTGTAAAAATGGGTACCGGTATTATTCAATGCTGGGAAGGTAACAGACTCGCTGTAGATGAGGTGTGGCGATCCCACTACAGCAACATTTTTTGGAGGAGTCTGGCCCAATCGCTTCGAAAGAGAGATGGGCACTCCGTTCCTGTGTACACAGGTCCGCCCCCTTTACCTTTTTACTAAAACCAATTTTGCAAAGGTGAGCACGGTAAAGTGTTAATACTATCAATTTAATACTTTTCCTGATCTGTACTGGGGTACAGAGCAAGGATTTATGAGTGGGGATACCACCCCTTACCCCTCCAACTCCCTCACCCACTGGCTACGCTACTGGTCTTACCGGAACTTTATTCCAAATGTGTAATTAATGGATGATATGCTGCAAATCCCAAAACCAAGAATACTCTTTGGGTAACACAAGCGGGAAACTTGTTCGGTCTGTCACATCGGGTATACTTTCACTTCCGCAACTGTAACTTTTGAACGCGTGAATCAATTTTGAAGCCGTAATTTTTCTATGAGAGCTAACAAACCGGGAATGTACTACAGGAGGAAAATAGCACAGAGAATAGCACAGAAAGAAGGTTTTCCATGAAAAATCGTTCAATTTGGTTGTACTTTTTTGACTCACCCTATAGTTGACTAAGAATAATTCCTCTGTGTATAGGCCTATATTAAAGGTGCAACGAGAGATTTCACATAACAGGTGTCACTTAAAAATATGAATATCTGATTTTGCACAATATAAAGCTTTTTATTTAAAATGTCCCCATGTGAAAGGATTAAGCTGAAAAATATTTCTTTGGTAGAAAATTGTGAAATTTCTAATTTCGTATAGGAGCAAATACTAAATTCAGCCTATGTTTTATATTGAAATTAAGCATTTTGTTTTTATTTTCAAGGCATTTCTGTAACCAAAGATAAGTCAAGAAAATCTATTGGGGATCTTATCTATATGAAATAAGAGAACTCATTGAAATTACTCAATAAAACTGAATGCAACCCGATTACACTTAATTTTATTGAGTAAATATATAGGAAATTCTTTGAGTGTATCCTTTTAAAGGTGTAACGAGAGATTTTTGGGCATCCACATATTGTGTTATATTGATTCCAAAGATATGACCCCAAAAGATTTCTGGACAGCGATTTTGATTTGCTGAACAAAACAAAACATAGGCTGAATTTAGTATTTGCTCCAAAGTAAATTAGCAATTTCACATATTTTGTACCAAAGAAATGATTCTCAGCTTAATCACTTGACATGCATGGGGGCATTTTAAAGAAAAAGCTTTAAATTATTGCAAAAATACGAATTTTCACATTTTTAGGTACACCTGTTTTTTTGAAATTTCTCGTTGCACCTTTAAGGCACATAAAAAAATTTCAATAACAAAATTATGTTTAATATGAGAAAATTGTCATTTTGCAATTTCACTAAATACCACTTTGATAAGATAATCGGAAATATGGCAATTTGAAATTAAATCAAACGTCAAAAGTATTTGAAATACAAGTTGACTATGAACACCGCAGTGGCGCAGTAGGCCACCGTAACCTCAAAATGGTCTGTTTTGTACTCATTAAAAGTTTTCAACAACAAAGGTATAAGAGTAACTACTGTATGAGTACTGTAACTTTAAAGGTGAATCATACGCAATGATATGTTTGGATGGACAAAAATCAAATAATATCCATGGAATATGAAAGGTTATGTGTGACAAATCCAAAATTTTACTCACGACTTTAGCTTTCGCCATCTTGGCTGATGGCTTGATCACAAGTGTCTTGGTTCGCTACTTCTCCATGGAAACTTGATAGTGGACTCTTCCACAGGTTTCTGATGTTTTGTGAGCAGTGAATCATACATGTGATCTAGAGTGTAACCTTCGTCACGATTAATTGTTTTGGTCCCTTTCTTGCGAATTTGTATGGCTTCACGAATTTTTCTGGAGAAAGTGTTGGTGTCCCTGTCGAGGATTTTGGCCTTGTCCCAGTCTATTATGTGGTTTTCCCTGGCAACATGGTCTGTAATCGCTGATTTAGTTGTTCGGCGGTCGATGTCTTTTTGTGTGCCCTGGTAATTGTTTTGCCTTCAATTGTTGCGACATCCTTTTTATGTTCTTTCATTCGTATGCCAAATTGTCTTCCAGTTTCGCCAATGTATGATTTGTCACATCCTCCACAGGGAAATTCATAGACAATATCACTATTATCATGATTATCGCTGATGTCTTTCTTGTCTTTTGGATGGACAAGCAAACTGCGGATGGTGTTGGTGGGGCGCATGGCGGTGGCGATACCATGTTTTTGGTAAATGCGTTTTAGTTTTTCTGAGAGACCCTCCACGTAAGGGATCACAACCATGCAATGGGTTTTGTTTGCAGTTTCTTTCTTTGGTTTATTCTGTTGTTTTGGCTTGTTCTTCATTTGATGTTTTACTCTATCTAGGGCCCATTTTGGATACCCACATTCTCAAGCGCCGAGGCGATATGCTTTTCTTCATTGATTTTGTCTTCCTCTTCTGTGACTACGTTCTCCATCCTGTCCATGAGTCCTGATTATGCCGAGCTTTTGGTGTAGTGGATGTTGCAAGTTTCAAGAATAAAAAAAAAAAATAATAATTCTTTCGGCAATTCGTGTCTATAGTGTAAACTATACCTTTTTGGAATCCTTGTGACCACAGTGTGCTTTTTAACACATTCAGAACATTTTAAATTGTTGACCCCTGTATAACCTTGAAACCCAAGCTGGGGCCATTAAGGGGGGTTGGCAAGTGCTTCCATCAATTTTATGGATTATCAATGCCTAAAGTACGTGTGTGCAAAAAATCACAATTTTATCCGGAAGCGCACACTCTTACACTACAGTCCCCTGCTATAGGAAACACGAAATCAATAGACATAACTTACATTTTAGACACATCTTGCATGAAGACATGTCTTAGTGTGAGATGTCTTACATAGAGATACGTATCTGTGTATTACTGAACCTGCGAGTTCGGGGTTAAGAATTGGCCCGATGTATTCCTGCATGTCGTAAGAGGCGACTAAAAGGGACCCCTGTGCGTTCGGGGTTTAGAATAGGCCCACTGTCCCCCACCCCCCCCCTTACATATCGTAAGAGGCGACTTGGAGTAACTCGTTATAAATAAATTTAAGGCTTGTAGTATTATAAGATTGTATTTTTATAAGATTAGATTTAGTGTATTTGAAAGTATTTAAATGATTATTATATCTGTAAAGTGTATTTTTCATGTTTGTGTTAGACTGTGTTAGATGTGTTTAGCTTAAAATCAGTATCAAGAAAATTACTATAATGCTCAAGTGAATTACTAAGTTAAACTTCTTTTTCAAGTAAATATACATTGCCAATTATGATGAGACCATCTGTTGAACCTGTATTTGATTGCCTCAATGTTTCAATATTGTATTGATTTATCTTGGTTTTTTTTATATTTTTTTTATAGGGATCTAGTGTTTACGTGTTCTGATGTGATTGTTGATTACCAGTAATTGAAGTTGTTGAAATTTGTCTTTTTTGCTTGATACACGGATGGGTGATGAATTTTTTCATCAGTGTATGATGTGTATAATTATACCTATGAATTTATTTATCTCTTGTAGCTGTGTTGTTCTGTAGATATGTGTTTCTATGTGTATTGTTGCAATCAATGGGTTTATCTTGTTTGACACATGGACGGGTGATGATCTGGTTCATTAGTGGATGATGTGTTGTAATTAGAACTTATTGAAGTAAAGTTTTAATATGGCATTGTATGTTTTTTTATCTTATGACACGATATGACACAATTGTGTTGAATTGTAGTTAAATTTTAATACTCACTGTGTGTTAATGGACAAGGCAATATGACAAACAGACAGTTTTACAGTGTTTCTTTAGGAGCACCGAAAAAATGTATGAAAGTCTCAACGTAAGTTGAAAGATCTACTTAATTTGAAGGGAAATATAATCTTATAGAAAATCAGAATATGCATTACAAATTGGGATAGCAAGCAAATTGGGTAGGATAAGAATTACTTAGGTAAGATTAACTACCGATGCAGAGCCCATCTTCAAGGATACAGGTTTTCGTTCTAAGACTAAAAAAATACTGTTTTGACATTTGATATTTCAAAGGAAAACTACATTAATTTTATTTTATACTGTATCTGCGACGATTATACCAGAAATTATTTACAATAATGTGTTGACTTATGATACAAGTGAGGCCATTAAGACATTTTAAGCGCGTGTATCTATACACTTTGAAATCAGTATTAGCTGGACGGATATACTTCAAGTATATTCTCATTTACCACAGGACCAAGAAAAGTATAAACATACTAGGCTCATATCATTTTGAATTACGAACGAAAAAAAAAAACAGTAATAGCAGGTCTTCAAATCCCATTTAATGAACTTCACCTAAAATAATGATACAAATTACAATAATATGGTGATAATAAAGTAAGATAATAAGATTTCGCCACAGGCATTGCATTGTTCCATAGAACTCTGACATCACCTCAAAATGTTTAAATAGGAAACGAAATATTACATTCCTGATATAGTACTAATAATGTAATGACGCCACAATAATGACGGCAATCATAATGAAAAATTAAATATGAAGCAATAAAAGATGAATTTATGTCGAAAGATGATGTAAACAAACTGTTTCCAGAGGATAAATGGGTCACATTTCCAAATTAGCCACATCTCAGACTATGCTTAGAGAGCACAATTATTTGGCAATATCATTTGAATACACTTTGTATTAAGTAAAACGGTTTTCTTGTTATCGACTTACGCATCTTCATACAATTTCAATTTATTAACTTATTTCTGCACCGTTTTCTATTTTTGGCAAGGGTCACCCTCTTTTAGCCTTCCATGTCCACTTAATTTGCTTCCCATCATGCAAATAAGTCTTTGTAATCAACATAATATAACTTATGTAATTACCTTTTTGTAATATAGCTGGTCATGAAAATACGTGTCAATGGATGTGATTTAAATGGCCCCGGTTCAGAATCCATCGTTTTTCCTGGATTAAGAGTGCATTTTCTAACACCAACTTTTCGATTATACAGGGCGAGTAAAAAAAAAACTTGACCCTGATTTTGTCCGTCATTTTGATAATATATGTGGTATCATCAGAAAGCCAAGTTCGTTATCTTTAATTTGCTGCGAAGATAATTCCAATCGGATAAATATAGGCCGAGCTACATCCGTTTGAATAAAGTAGTTCGCTTTTACCCTATCCACGGATTCCCATTTGAATGCACGGCGGCCAACTAAGCAAATGACTCACCAAAATGATGATAAGGGTATGTCTATGCTTATGTCAAATAAAGTGGTATCTTAAAGATGTTAAAACCAGTGATAATGCTAAGTTTTATTTGAAACACTTTTCAAGATGTGGTATATTGTGGTGTACAAATACATTATGTATAGACAATACTTTAAACCTCAAAAGGTTGTCACCGATATTTGTTCCTTCATATGGTATGATTCATTCAAGTCCTCCAGAAACTGATACATGTATCAACTTAATTTATTTTCAAATGATTTTTATGAGTGATGAGGACCTAGAAACGATAAGAGGCCATCGATGGTAAAATGTGACTTAATTTTGTGGGGTTAAATAGCGTCATATTTATTCTGCAGTCAATAAATAGCCCCATTTCCTTCTGGACACTAATTAGCTTGGCTGAACGCAGTTCATTTTAAGGTGAATCTGTGGACAGAGCGCCAAACAGACTACTTGATTAACGACTGTTGTCTGTAACTCGGTCGATATCTAACTAATGTGAATGATCTTTGCAGCAAATAAAGATTATGAACTAAGCTTTATGATTAATCACAAATATTAGATAATCTATTACTTAAAGATATCAAAATAGCGACACAATTAGGGTCAAGTTTTTTTTACTCAACCTGTAGAAGAAATTTTGGAAATCAATCAAACTTTGAATCCTAGTGCAAACCGTCAACAAAGACCTTTTATGTCAAAGCGAGACTGACAAGATGACACTTTGATCAAGCGAGACTTGTGTCGGATTCATTTTACTATATGATCCGTCCTTGCTTCACGGGCAGCATCGTATTTTTTTGGACTTGTACATTTTTTTTCTTTTAGAAAGATTCAACAACACATACAGAACACAGAAGCGTGTGGCAGGTGTGGATGATAATTATTTGACTACGTGTCGACTTGCCTGGGAGGTAAATGAGATACTACTCGTGTCTCGTGTTCTTTCTGCGTCTTTATATGTTTGTCTGTGTGTCCGTCCGTCCGTCTTTATCTCTTTCCTCTTAATCTCTGATATTTCTTTATTTTCCTTTAAAACACTAGCTAACTTTGCAATGTGAAACATCAGCTCTATATATAAATCAGGGCCGTAACCAGAGGGGGGGGGGCGGGGGGGGGCAAGCTGGACACCAAAAAATCGGGGAAGAGAGCCCAAAAAATGGAAGGGGAAAAAGGGAGAAGGAAGAGGAAGAAGGAAGAAGAGAGGAAAGAAAAGAGGGAAAGGAAGAGAAAGGAGGGAAAAGAAAAGAAGAAGAGGAGAGAAGAAGAAAGGGGAAGAAGAGGGAACGAGGGAAAGAAGAGAAAAAGGGAAAACGGAAGAGAGGTCGACTCGGAAGAGAGGTGCCCCCCCTCAGAATTGTGAAACAACTGTAAAAAAGTATGGGTCTACCCAGCGATCGTTACGCGAGCCGGAAAAAATTGGCGAATAGTTTAAAAAATCGGGGAAATGCTTTTTGACTTTGAGTCTTGGCTCCCCCCCCACCCCGGGGCGCAGGTCTAGTTACGCCCTGTATATAATTAAAACTCTTATTTCAGATGGAAATTGAAGATGGACATGTGGTATTCGCCGGGTTTCCGCAGATCTGCGAGTATTTAACGGAACGCGATGCATCGCTAGGAGCCTGGCCATGGTCTGGACGTTTACATCGGACTATCGATGGCAGTTAGTTCGTGTGTTCAAGGTCGTTGATAGGTCAGCAATGGCTGCTATAGGCCAAGCCACTGTTTAACATTTTGATCCAAAATGCGTTATGGTGTCAGGGTAAATTGGGTTAAAGTTCTGTAATCCTTATATTGTGGATTTTTAAATATATACAGGTTTTGTGTTGGGATATGCTCTTAACCCTAGGTCACATCGCCCCGTCGTTTTGGCCATTTTTCAGCACAGTATTCATTGTATAACCCTAAAGAAGCAAAGGCATATCAAAACCAGCGTTTCCTTTATTAATGCTTATATAGCAATTATGATATCATTTTCTGACATAGTAAAAGAGAAATGGGGTGGAGATGATATTTTGTTTCAAATTTATGGCGATTTTATACAAAATTTGGACAAAAATAGGATACATATTAAGAAATTTGGATATCTGGATCTTTAAACCATAAAACAATCAACATGGAGTGCACAGAAATGTCTGACTGAATTATTGACAGAAACTTAAAACCATTCCAAAATTACCAAAATCAGTTACATCCGCGCCTGGATTTCATTCGTAACAAATCGACAGGCACTGTTTTATGCTCATCGGGCAATGTTGGCACGAAATTCCAGGGGGTGGAGTAGAATTGGATTAAGCTTTTATTGCTGTTTATTTCAGTCCAATCTGATATGTGAGAACAGAAGATAGGCGGCACAAAAGGAGATTGCAAAATCGGATTGGTCGATTCATTTGCATTGATATTTTGTAAGATTGCTGAGAAATAGAAATATGATTTTGTACAGTACTCAAAAAAAGTTATGATTGACATGGAACTACGTGAAGAATTGAAAAAAAAAACTTTTTGACTTCATTGTGGCCAATAAAGTGCGAACATTGTAAGTTAATATTTTTAACCAACAATTTGAAATTAAATTTTCAAAAAATTAATCAGTCACTTTAAGTAGCAGACATGGTAGATCAGCACTAGCCTTATCAATCTCTAATTCACTAAATGCTGATGAAACCGAACCCAAAATAGAAACTATCAGCGCTTCCGTATTCAATTTCCAAGGAAACCATGATTCTGTAGGACAGATAAATAACAAACAAAAACAAAAAACAAATAGAGGCAAAATTGTGCTCGAAAGAGCACGAACCTAGCCGTGGGGAGTAAAATATGCACCTTTGACCCCGTACCGAGCACCATTTTGGAAGAGTCTGAAGCTGCTCATATGCATGGGTCACATGACAATGGTACATTTGCAATGACAGAGATTAATTTTTGAAGATTTTCACATTAAGACCGGAAGTGCCCCTTAATGACCTTTGACCACAGTTGAGCACATCTTTGTGAAGGTCCTCAAAGCTGCTATATGCATGGTCACGTGACAATGCTACCTTGCATAGCAAATATGAATTTTGAATTCAGACCGGATGTGTCCCCTTAGTGGACCCTTGTGACTTCGATCAAAATTATGTGTACACCCCATAGGGGCCTTGGGTCAGCGGTTCTTCGGAACAAGTCTTGTGATTATAGCAATTGATTTTTGGAACAAGAAGAATTTATAGAATTTTGGACGAAGACCCCTTTAATCGGCCCACATGACCTTTGACCCCATCTGCGTACACCCCTTTTGAGGTCTCTGGGTCAGTGGTTATTCTGAAAATATGGTTGATTATGGCCACTTATTTGTGGCAGAAAAAGGCTTTTATAGAGTTCCGTAAATTTCAAAGAATGCCCCTTTATTGGCCACGTGACCTTTGACCCAAATTTGTTACTGTGTAAACCCTATAGGGGCCTTGGGTCAGTGGTTCTTATGAAACAATTTTTTGGCATCGGATAAACCGTTTGGGACTAGTAGAATTGTGAATGTTGCTTCGGAAAGAAGAGAATAGGAGACATTTTTGTGCGCAAAGAGCACGGACCTAAGTCGTGGAATTTCTGCGCATGCTGGAATTGACCTTTGACCCTTAACCATTGGTCACATAACAGGGTCACTGAAGACATTTTATTCATCTTTCATTAATCCATACAAGTTGGTATATGGTATTTTTGCAATATGGGCAATTTTGATATTTTTCATATATTTGGACCTTTGACCCTAAAACGATGGGTCACAGAAACGGGGTCATGTGGACTCTTTTCATATTCATGATCAATCACGATTGCATAATTAGATTAGTCAATTAATCTTCTTACAGATTTGACCCATAGATGACACCATTTGACCTTTTGACCCCATGTTGTGAGCATGGACAATAGAACACCTTTATCACAGTGGTTATTGTGACCAAATATGACATTTAGACCTATTTGGTTGAGGAGTTAGGTTTTTGCATAGTAATTAGCCAGGTTACATATCTTACAGATGACCCTTGGAAGCCAATATTCTGTCATTAGAATCGTCTAAACTCTATCCGCCAACCTTTTGCACAGACATCACCATCCAAGTTTTATGTTTTGTGAGATATATTATTTTGCATCCTATTAATTAGACATTGGCCGCCATTTGAATGTTAATGAACTCGATAGTTTATCTGGGTACATCCTATATGAAGGATGGTCTACGGTTCTTGTGAACCCATTTGGAATCTCTAGCTTGTTGTTCGTAGGACAAAAGTAGGCTTTAAGATTTTTTTACAAAATGTCGCTACTTCCGGTCTTACGTGACTTTGACCCAATTGAGTACACCCATATGAAGCTTGGGTCAGCGGTTCTTCTGACCAAACTTTGTTGATAATGGGGTTAACCGTTGGTACGAGTAGTAATGTTAAGGAGCATTGGAAAGAACAAGAAGAAGACAACGAATAAGAAGAAATGACTGGAATACAAGGACCTTAGTCGTTGACACGACTAAGGTAAGAAAGAAAAGAAGAAAGAAGAAATCGCACATAATACAGGACCTAGCCGGCTTCGCACACGGCTAGGTAAGGTAAATGAAGAAAGAAAGAAAGAAAGAACCCCCACCACACCAGCCCCCGTAACAACGAAAACTATATGATGGGCAAGGGAAGCAGTCGGAATTGTAAGTAAAGACAGCAGCCCTCTATAGCATCGACCCCCCCCCCAACAACAGGATCAGAACGGAGCAGAGTGGCAAGAACTTGACGCCACCCGACCAACAGTATCTCTTCTTAGCAGATCCGTTGTGGTAGATAAAATGAGCGCTTGGTAAAAACAAGGTAGAGTCTAAACTGCAATTCCTTTAACGCGTAGTCCGATCGTCATGCCACTTCCGGCCAGGGTTATGCAAATTATGCACTGAACGCGCCCGGGGGGTCTCAAAGGTTTGTTGGGTACCCATTACCCATGCTCGTTCCAGTAGTTCTGAAAGTGACCCCAACGGGGACATTTTCAGTGAAAAATACCCCCTACGGACCAGATTCAGTTAAAATTATACCCGTTTTAGGTGAAAATATACCCCTAACGAGACCAATTTGCGGTAAAAGTATACCACTAGCGGGAACCTGCTTTTCAATACGTAATTAAAAAAAATATACATTTTAAAGAACCAATATGAGAAAAATAACATTTTTATTTTTTTTCCTTTTTTTAACATGTTAAAGTTAATTATCCCATGTTTTTCAATGAGGCCAGTAACAAAAAAATTCTGTACCTGACATTTGATACCCCTAGCGGGACTAGAACTTGATGATGTGAAATTGATACCCTAGCGGTGTCCCGCATTTTGCAGCTATAAGGGATTCGCGCTGATATGAGGAGCTGGGAAAGTTTTGGGATTATATCCATTAGGTGAAATCGGGAAGCAGCATTTTAATCTATTCAAGAAGTCGCTTCGCTGGTGTCCCAATAGAAAGTGACTTGAAAGAAAAATGCCAAGTACAAAACTTAATAGTGTTTACTGTATGTTTCTGAATTGAATTTGTAGTTTTAATACCATGGATTAAAAATCGTTCTTTGTCAATCACCATTCATTTTACTGTAAAAACGATGTTTATGAATTAAAACGATTTGTGGATCCACTGCGAAAACGCTATCTTTAAATGTTAAAAAATGTTAAAAAATTGATTGCAAGTGTTAAGAATATGGCATTAGAATCAAGAATTACAAATGATATTTAGAATTAAAACAGAGTAACAGATGGGGAAAATAATTAAATTCCTAATGAGCACCCCCACAACTTACACCGCCGTATTGTTTGGCCTTCTACACTGTTCCTAAATGTACCACTGACAAAGTAATTCCCGAATATGACACGTAATTTTAATATAGGCGACGTTATTTACACAATGGTGTTTGGTGATATGTGTTAGGCGACGAAACCGAAAAAAGAAACCCCCTGTTTTACGGGCGACAGCGGACCTTTCGAGTAGAGTTGGTCGGTCGGGCGGATTTTTTTTTTAATTTTTTTTCTTTATGGAAGTCAAAATTGGCCCCAAAATCGAAAAATCAAGAGAAAAATTTAAAAAAAATTAAATTTCTAAAAAAAATAAGCTTAAAAATTGATAAAGTTGGGGTAAAAACAGTGATGATTTTAATGATTTTGGAAAAACTGAAAAAAAAAAATCTGCAAAACTGAAACAATCAGGGTCGGTCGCCCGTAAAAAAGGGTTTTATTTTCGTTTTCGCCTTAAGGACAATATTTTCATTTTCCAACGTGCTTCAATTATTAAGAACTACGTTGGACCAAGGGGCGTGAAAACCCATTCAAAAAAACCAGTCGTCGTGCTGGGCGCTGACATTGAATATTGCACGGAATAATATTAGTTTTGGTGCTTGTATACACACATAATGTCAAATTCGATACAACAATCCGCCAAAATATCAGTTGTTGGATGGTTGGGTGATATTGGGTGGTTAAATTTATGTCCTCCCCCCCACAAAATGGACCACACAACGAATGAAATGACGCATACATCAGTCGTCTTGATTAAATAAACCGCCTCAATGAATAATTATTTTAACCTAAGCGCGCATTGCCATTATGAGAAAAAAGAGTATCTGAGGCACAATGATCAGGTACCAATCTTATTA
Source organism: Ophioderma brevispina (assembly GCA_023653785.1). Classification (NCBI taxonomy): domain Eukaryota; kingdom Metazoa; phylum Echinodermata; class Ophiuroidea; order Amphilepidida; family Ophiodermatidae; genus Ophioderma; species Ophioderma brevispina. The sequence continues at coordinate 73,519 of JAMKCH010009836.1, read as the reverse complement.
CCACTGGACAACTCTAACACATACTAATTTGTATCACACGATAGTGTATATGCAAAAGCGGCACCCACCAGCTGTGGAAGAAGCGGAGGCAGCCATTGCTTTCTATTGTTGGTATCTATGTTTTCTTTGTGGTCGGCAAAAAACATGCGGAGACGGTGTTGTATTTCTAAAGATTCGCTAACGTTTTCTCTATATATATAAAGAAACCTCTTTGCGTTGGATCATCAATGAGTGGGTATTGACTATGGTATTTGTCGTATTAGTTTAAGAAACGTATGAAAGTAATGGTCAGGCCCCATATGCACCCTGGGGGGACAGCACAAAAACCTTTGTTACCATATCAGGATTCAATAGCGCCCTGCCTCACACAGGTAGTATTTCACACACTATTAACGTACATACTTTTACCAATGACCCTCTATGTTTCGACCACGCACCATCGTTTGGGAAACGTAGAGCACACGTTATAAGAACGCAAAAACCCCACGGAACGAGGATTGCTTGCAAAGTTTAATGCTATGCGCCCCTCACAAACAGTTCTCACCCGTAAAAAAAGTACTGGTTGTCCCTATATCAGCGCGAGATAGAGTATAGTTCCTCTTTTTTGGAACGAGCATGGGTACCAGATCAAAACCCCAAGGAACCCCGGGGAACGCGCCCGATTCATCCACTCAGCATCGGACGCTTATTGTCAAGGTACACCCGTCCGGCCGGCGCCAAATCAGCGGCCAGTGCTGGTACGTAGCAGAATGCACTGCCGCTAAAATATGCATGAGATGCTTTGATATGTAAAGGGAATGGTGGCTTCTACTTTTAATTAATAGAAATCTTGTATCTTCCCACTAGAATAAAACAAAAGATCCATGTGTTCTTTTAAGGGGGGGGGGGAATTTTTCTTTTAAATTGGAAAAAAATAGGTCTACGAACTTCACTTGAGGATATATCATGTAGCTCTGAAGGCAAGTGTATTCAAGCAGGTTCAGGTTCCTTCGTGCATTTAAATGCTTAAAGGTGCGCTGCGAGTCTGATACTTGTAGTTACGCTGACCACAAAGTATTGTGGGAAATAACAATTGAGGTTTGTACCAGACGCGATAATGTATAGTGCAACGCCTATTCACTACTGGCGAATATGATGGTAAAATAATGAAAATGCAGTTTTTGCTCAGTATTTTTGGAAAGAAATGGATTTGAAGCTGAAATTACCATGACGACAATGAGATGAAAATACGGACTTAAATTTATACTATTCCGGGGGGAAATCGGGGAGGGGATTCCAAAGATGCGCGATTGGACAAGCACCTTTAAGTAAAAATAGGGAAGAATTGAATTTGCACTCTCATTTAGGATGATGAACATATCTTTTGTTGTGTACGTGTTTAATTCTTTCCCGTTTTATTCCTTACTTCTTATTGCGCAAATAGAGCGGAGAATATTACGGCATATTGTGACAAGACAGAGGCGACGGATCCTCGACTGAAACAAAGAGTAGAGTTTACTAAATAACAATGAACCAGGATTACCAGTTGCACCCTAATCATACCGGCAGGATCACATGACCTATCTATACTGCATTGAACAGTACCAGTAAATATAACCCGGACTACGTCAGCCCCCCCCGACCCGTGGGTGTATATCAAAAGACCAAAACTGAATGGGAAACGTACAACAATTGTTGGTTCGTCGGATGGGGGAGTGATGTTGGTAAGGGTAACATGACGAAGCATTATTCCCCCGAGGTGTTAATCATACTATAATCATACCTCAAATATTTTTCAAAACTGGGCCGACTCATTAATCGTAAAAAAAAAAACTTTAATGGAATTAGGTGCTCTAAAGATAATTCTCCACTTCCCAAAAGACCAGGCTTTCACTTGGCACTATGGTTATTTATCCATCGGGCTATATGCTATACGTCGGTTCATTTTGGTTGAAAACAAATGTGATGAATGGAGCACTGTCGCCAGGGTTAGCGTAAAGTCGATTGGTGCGGAGTGGAGTTGGGGGAAGTGATTGCCATCTAAGTATATTATATAACCCTCTACACTTATTATTGAAAAATGCGCATTCTGATTGGTCACTTTATGCCCATTTTCTGCAATAATTGGCCGTATGCATGTCTTATAAAATCAAGTTGTTTTAGTCTAAGAATAGAAATAAAGTTTTGCAGTATCATCTAGGGGTTTTGCAAATATTAATCCTCCGGCCGGAAAACTTAAAACAGGTTTAGCAAGTTAAGATATAACAAAAGTATGTTTATCTTCGTATTCCACAGCACGCATCGTCATTCGCTTTCTACGAGAACTTCCTGTGTTGTAACACCGCAGGATTTCAATGCCCTGAATTCGACACGAACTTTGCGGAAACAGCAAAGCAAACAGATGCTTCCGGTCACGGTTGTCCGGAAGTGCTATCGTATTTGTAAGATATACAAATATATTGTGCTCGAGACCATTAAAAGTAAGTCGATAGAGGGGGTTCTAGGGACCCGCACATTTTGATTTTGCCAGTGTAAAACAGGCTATATATTTTTTTCCGACCCCTTTCCTTGTATTTGTATATCTTTCCATGAAAAAATAATAAAAGCCCTCACCCCGTTTAGTATTTTAAAAGATTATGTAATTAAAGGGCATTTCGTGATTCAGCACCTTCTGTTTTTTCATTTGATCATCTGATATCCTTGAGAAAAGCTTATTCCCAAAAATTTGAGCTGATCACGATATTGAGGTTTTGTGTTATGATCAATGCTCGTTTCCCCACGGTCCCATAGGCACTGTCGCCCGGCGTAAATTTCTGTCGTTTTACGGACAGAAAATACAAAATTGCGAAATTTCTTACAGATGCGACCGAATTTGCACGTACGATTGGGCACACGTGGATTACAAAGGCTAACGTATTCAGATGATATAAGAAATCTCAACATCTTTTCTTTTAGGTAAGCCGGGGGACGAGGCTGTGGATCACGAATGCCCCTTTAAACAATTAAAAAAATATAAAAAAAATTGGACGGTGAACCCTTATTATTTATAACGATCAATTGCTTTCGCCATGTTCTCCATGCCGCCAGTGTGCTACAACCAATGGGAAAGTTTACACGAGGGCGGAACACAGCCGCCAGCCAAAATATGACATAAGAAAAAAGGACAATATTGCCGTCAATAGAGGCAGATATGGGCACGTTCATATCTATAATGCGCAGTGCCAAACATTGTCCTGAGCCCTAAAAACATTTTGTTTGTTTCGGGAACACTGAAGACGTTGTCTACTAACAAAAACTATAAACCCAATGTGGGACACGGGTTATGCACGTGAAGTGGTTATTAGGCATTTCGCCTAACTTATGTTCTTGCTGCTTCTTTCTTCTTCTTAAGTTGGGCGTTTTGCCTATCGTATTGTTTTCTTGCTGGTTTCTCTGTCTTACAACCTTAAACACCTTAACGTTTTGACCTTGCTGACCAAATCGCTCCAGAGAATTGACCAGGAATCCAGCTATATGCGATTGTGACTTGTTTGGGGTCAAAAGTCACGCGTGGGGTCACAGCGGTAAAATTTTGTAAATTTACCCACACCTTTTTGCTGCACTAATGCATGCAATGATATGATATTGAACCGATGATCCTGAGTTAGTACAGGGTTTGACTTTGACCCAGACCATAATTTCATCCATTTACATTTCATCATTTAGTGTGTATAAAATTGAAAAACACTAGGCCCGTATTCCGAAAACTTGTTTAACTAAACGCGATTTTAGCTTAAAATCGCGGTGGTAATTTAAAATTGCCCGTTTTAAGCAAACCCGTTTTAATATTTTTAATCCGTTGCTACGTAACAGAAGCTGAAACATGAGTAAACATCGTTGTTTTTAAAGGACGTTAAACTTGAGTGCATATAAACGGCCCAGTGTGTTTTTAATGTTGAGCGCACAAGTGTTATAATGGGGTTCCGTAGTGTTTAGGGGCGTACACCAAACTTGCGAGAATGACTATGCACCAATGCTGGTTGTCATGCACAGTGCCCATGAACCGTGCACGGACCGTAAATACATACTAAAAAAAACTTCTTAAAACTAGCCCCGGACCTAGTTAAATTCGACGCACATATTTGGAAGTTAAAATATTACAGTTTAACTTAAACTCCTTCTGGCTGCGTTTTACTTAAGTGATATGTTTATCTCATAGTCATAGGTAAGCGTTCGCTTAGCTTAAAATCGCGCAAGGCGAGAAAATAAAAAAACATGTTTTAGGGCACGGACCGACCATGATTTTCAGTCTTTACAGATTTTTTTTTTTTTTTGTAGTTTCCAAACATCATGTAAAAATCAGGGGAATGTGTTAACCCAAATTTATCAACATTTTAAAAAAAGAAAAAACCTAAAAAATTAAACTTTTTCATTTTTTCTCTTGATGTTTCAGATTTGGCGTCATTTTAGGCCAAATTTTGAGCTCCATAAAAGAAAAAAATTAAAAAAAAAATTAGCCCGGACCGACCGACTCTACTCGAAAGGTCCGCTCGCCCGCTAAAACATGGTTTCTTTTTTCGTCACCTAAACACTTGGGGCCGTATTCTCAAACAGTGTTTGAAATATAACCGCTTGGTTAGACCAAAAGCTGTGGTTAGCTAAACGCATTGGTTTAAAAAAACCACAGGTTAAAGATTTTAACAAGTCGTTTTAGCTAATCACCACTGTATTTAACAACGCCCCGTAAATATCATCCACCGAACTTTGCCTTATCTTCGCCTATATATCATTAAGGGGCGTGAACAATATTATATGTCAGACGATGCCTTCCGTAGTTGTTAAATGCAATGCAGGAAGCCACGGGTAAAAATTTCAAGAATGTTTCGCCGTTACGCAAAGGAGCTTTTAAAATTTGTGGACATTGTGGAGGAGGCAAAACCCCGGGCTATTTAAAACTGTTTTATGTCGTGTGCCGCACTTGCATCATCAATAATATAACAGATATACACGAGCATGAAAATAGAAAGGCAAGGAGGAAAAATGTACGATAACAAATCAACAGAGGACTCAGAAAGAAAAGAGAAATAAAGGAGGGTATCCGGCGTTTCTAACCACGAGTTACACATAGGAGCTGAAAATATCAGGCATTGATGAAAACGTGAAGGTAAACACGCCTTACACTACCCCCGGACCAAGTCTAAGTTAACAACGTTTGTAGGCGTGTTTAACGATGTTCGGATAAAATTTAAAGAGCGTTTAAAGTTAACCATTGCCTTTGAGATTGCGCTTATTTTAGAGGGCGTTTAAATTACCGATTTAACAAGTGATTAGCGTTAAAAAACTCGTTTGAGAAGACGGGCCTTTTTGGAAACGGGCCTAAATGGCTAATCTTGTATGGTACATCTTGTAGATCTGCATGGAAAAATGAAGATGTAATATAGAGTGAGGTCTTTATACGACCAAACCTTGAGGGTCAAAGGTCAAAACAACACCTAATTTCGTGCTCTTCCAAGAAGTACAACCAGTTCCAGTCTTATGTGTTTTCTTAAGTCCGGATTTTAATATAGTGACGATTTCATTTCAAGACATGAGTGGAATTCTTTTTACTTCTAAAATTAAGATTCTAAATTCTTGTTCATGACAAGATATTTTGTACCGCATGGTTTTTGCAACCAATATTCAGGAATCACGATGTTAAGGGCCATTATTCAAAAAAGTAAACCTTTTGATAAAAAATGAGTAATGTATGCAGATTTCTTTACATTTCACAGTTAACCATCCTCAAGTTTCCTGCATGATATTTTCAAACAATATGTTCAACTCAACAACCTCATTTGAAAAATGAACGTCTTCAATATTTTGGTGATAAAAAGTGACGAGATTCACCATTTTGCTTCTTTAGTTTCATATTAAATAGCTTTTTCATTTTGTTTTGAAATAATGCCCTTACCTAAAAAAGTAGGCATGGACTTCCAATATTCAAAATTATGTTGAAAAAATAAAAATTTAAGGAAATAGATAGTAATTAACAGAAAATTTTAATTGGCTGTGTGAGGTCACACAACGTGGGACCAAAAATACAAGAAGTTTTTATTACTAAAAACCACTGTCTCGGTAATATTTTCATATTTCATGTCAAAAGCCAGCTTATATGTACCTTCAGTATACAAAATAAATGGTTTAGATCTTTCCCCTTTCAAAAGTTATTGATGTGCTACTAATTACTGTCACACACGTGACCGGAACTCATCATTTTAGTATATGAGGACATAAATTTATTGTCATAGTGAAGAGGACAGGTGGGTAGAACGGTAGCAGTTGTAACTTTCTATATCAGGTAAAATTGTGATATGATCAGTTTAAACAAGGAAACAACAATGAATTTAATAGGACAGCGTTATTTATTTGAACTTGATTCCATTGTCTTTTTCAAATTTGGGGTTGGTGAAGTTGCCAAATTTAGCAGACTTGCACTAGTTCAACACAGAAATCTGCCATTACAAGGGTACAGTGCTCTTTGGCAAGTTATTACTGATGGCATGTAATGATAGTGTTTGAAATAGGTGAGAATAGGAAATTAACCAAGATTTTAGGTGCTTTTTTGGTGCACATTAACAATGGTCATAAATTTGTGTGAAAGTCAATGGAGATGTCCACACACCGTAACCACCAATGTCACACAGTGACCGTACTTGTGATATAAATTGTTAATGACCAAGTAAAGTTTGCTTGTTATTTTAATTACAAACACTGTTGTAATGGCAACATACCAAAGCTTTCTGAAATAAAATAAGAATATGAATACTTACAATTCACCGATGTTACAGTTGTGAAGTTGGAATTCTAAAACCCCGTGTTTGTCTTAGGTCAAAACGGGACCTGAACGTTATTGGGCCCCTCGTGGACAAAATTAATCAATCCGGCGACAGTGGAAACTATTATTTTTGGTTAGGTTTGGTATAAAGGTTTTTCATTTTACAAAAGTATACAGATTGGTATATTGGCAAACGCATTGGGTTGAAAATCAAAATTTCCCGTTTTTGGGTCAAAAACGGGACAGACGAATGGCCCTAAAGGGGATAATGGGGTTCTCATTTCAACTAAAACGGAATGTTTCCTTTCCAACCAAATTAATTTTAAGATGTCTCCAGAAATATAGGCCGGATTGTTGAGAGTAATACGGTGGGTAGTTTAAGAGCTAAGCAGAAGATTAAACCTTTCTACGTTTTACGTCGTACAGGGTGGATAGCGGAGGAGGGCTTTATTGTTGGGGAAGCGACCAGCGTTGTCATATGTGGGTTTACTGGCTCGGGCAAGAGAACGCTGTGGAAACTATACTAATATACATACCAAATTTCAAGCTACAATGATTTCATTGAAACAACTATCAAACGAGTAGAAGGTAGGTTATTTTTAAAGAGTTCATTTACTATTGTGATAAAACAATGCTGGTATTCTGGTACTGTTGAAGTTAAATGAACGGTTAGACAATTCCTCATGGATGGGGCCTTGTCTGGCTCATCCATTAGGAATTTTTCTCGACCCGTTTACATCTCATTTTAGAGATTTGGAAGGAAAAAGGTCCAATGCTTGTAGGCCTCCCCATGGTTTAAACCCGGTGTGGCGGGCTCCGATCTGGGAACAATGGTGAACAATAGGGCATCGATTCCAGTTGACTCTTCACGCACTCACGCTTTATTCCCGTTGTCGTCTATGGAGCCCGGACTATGATACCTGCCGGACTATAATTACTTTCACACCGGGTCTAAGTTAGACTCTTTCAAATACCATCCATAAAAATGGCACATCTGCTAAGGGGGACTTCAACATCACCGCCTGCTGCTCGTCGGTCCCCTGTCCGTTATTTCCGGTTTGCAACTGGTTTTCTAATTTCTATACTGGTTTCAACCGCCATGAATCTAGCGGTCCATTGGCGGTTGAATTTTTAGGCCATCCCTAAACATGTAAAGCCCACGATATACTCAGGCTTCCAGTCGCAGCGAGCCTCGATTGGCCTGCGCAATACCGGATTTTGACCCCAGATCAAGTGTTGCGCATGCTCACGCGCATAAATCGCTCGCTGCGACTAGAAGTATATCATGGGCTTAAGGTCATTTTGTACTCTATCAATCGGAAGTAGAATCGCTTTGGTGTGGTATACCTGAACGTGTTACATATAAATTGTCGCCCACAGTCACATAATGTCTTATCCGATGAAATGCTTTTTCGAGAAAATCGCCATTGAAATTCTACGGGGAGATTTCATGTTTGTACTATGGAATTAAACACAATTTACTTTTTAATTTTTCATTATGAAGACAATATTCTGACGTTAAGTTTTAACCTTGCTGAAGTTTTAAAAATGCAATTGTATTCCTGATATAAGGCTACAAAGTCATACGTGTGATTGAAATGCAAAAAAGTCGTATTTTCACATACGACGCTAATTTCACATTTATATTCAATAGGTTCAGATAGAATTGTATGTGAAACACGCTGTTTCACGCACGAGGCAGAAACGACGCACATAGATCTGTATGTGAAAAGCGTAAACAGCTTGTGTTACGAACAGCTTAATTTTACGCCTATTGAAATTGCGTGTAAACGAAACATAAGACAGTATGTGGAAATCGCTCTTGGCAGTTCTTGGCCTTATTTGATCAAATTGATATCTCACTAATTAGGTCACTTTCAGATTGGAACTTTGTGCATGTACATAACCCATACCACTTATAATACATCTCAAAATAGTAAAAAAATGTCAGATAAGGCAGTATTGTTATGTGGTGAACGACGATTGTTTTAAAAATTACCTTTAAACAAATGTCTCATAACTTTCTAAACTAAAAAAAAACGAAATGATTGTTTTAAATTAACTTTAACCAAATGTCCATAACTTCTAAACTAAAAAAACTTCTTTACCTTTTGCATGCTCTAGTCTCTAAATCAACACCAACGACTCTAATAGTCGGTAGCTGCGATATAATTTGGTTTCTTTTTCAGAATGTTAGCTCACATCAGATGTGCTGTGTGAGGATGGTAAAACCTGTGTTTTTACTGAAGGATGTGTGAGGCGACCCAACTGTCCTGATGCGATTGATGAAAATAACTGTACCCGTAAGGATATAAATGGTATTGTTTTCGAGGCATCTCGAAGTGGGGAATTTTTTTTATGTGCAATGTTGCGAGCAAAATGTGTTACCTTATTTTGTTTTTATACTGAACTAAATAAAAACTACCCACTTATTCTGTCCCCGTCCATGCATTGCACCCTTGTTAGAACCCGCTTTTTCCAGGGGTGTCTCAGAAAGAATTACACCCTAACATTGGTGACCATAACTTCAAAAGTGAGTATCACATTTGATCAATTTAAAAAAAGAATCTTAAACCACAATAATTTGTCAATATTTAATGTAAACCCACTCGATTCGGTCAGAGTTTGAAGAAATAGGCGATTATGTACACATTCCATGGCACTTTCCTTCCATTTTTGTAAAAACTTGATTCAGGAAGCACATGCTAGAAACTAATCATAATTCTTTCAAATTTCCGGTCTAAGTGAGTAATCCTGTTACAGCTTGATCTGTGGATGTGTTGACATTGTTACTGTCTGCACTTTGTCCCTTGGCTTTAGACGTAACTCCGTCTATGGCTGTTCAATGTTCTGTTAAAGTTCGGGCGGTTCTCCGCCTTCCACAGCGACTCTTGTTCAATTTTGAACTTGTACCCGTTTCACGGTACGTCTTAACATTGTCTCTTGCAAGGAGGATTTCTGTTGAATTTTTAATCTAACTTCCTGCCTGACCAGAGTAATGCTATGACCACTTTCAGCATATCTGAAAACCACTAACGCCCTATGTATGAGCGACAAATGTTGACCACCATCTTGTCTCGTGCCCAGTACTTCAATAACATTAAAAATAGAGGAAACCGCGGGAATTTGAATTTGCACTCAAATCATGCATTTAAGTATTTAACATGTAGAATCCACACCATCTTATTGGCATAAGATGTCTAATTTGAATAAAATACTATTGTGAATATTCCTTATTGTTCGTTTATTATCCCCCTGTTTACGTATATTAATTAAACTTCTCAATTCATTCTATGCGGTGCCACCCCATAGTTCAACTAACCTATTTCACATTTTATACAGAATTTTATTGGTCTAATAAAGATGATCATTCGTGGTAGTTACCAGGTTTTGTTTTTCATGTTGGATTTTTGTTACATTTGTCACGGTAAGTGTTTATACGATAATAAAACGAACAAAATGGCATTGAACTCACAAAATATTAAACAAGGGCGGGTAGGGGAATGAAAAGAAGCAGCGAAAGATAACACGAGTAATTAGCGGTTAGTTTACCATCAAATCTGCATTTTTGTGAGCAAACTTGGAAGGAAGGGAATGTACCATTGAATGTGTACAAATCGCCTCCTATTCTTCAAAAATACTGAACCGAATCGAGTGGTGTGTACATTAAAATATTGACAAATAATGTGTTTAAAATTTTATTTTTAAATTTCTCAAAGGTGATTTACGTACTTTTGAAGTTATGGTCGACTAATGTAAGGGTGTAATTCTTTTTTTTAAAAAAAAAAAAAAAAAAAAAAAAAAAAAAAAAAAAAAAGAATTCCAAGATGACAAGCGTCATGTGTTTGGGAAGATTCATCATTCCCATTGAGGCTAAAGAAAGGAATCATTATTGAAATGAAGACATGAATCATTATTGAAATGAAGTCATTGCTTTTTACCAAACTAACAGGTGAATGATAGTGGGGTTACATGTATTCCGCACATCGTCTGAAAAAAGTTGAAATATCATTAGTTAAAAGAATTTAGAGGTAACTGAACAAAAGGCATGGAGTAGAACCCAACCATTAAAGGGCCATGGTCGAGCGCTAATAGAATCGTCCCACAAAAACTCCAGGATGTTACAGAAGTGATAAAATTTTGGTACTTTCAAGGAGGAAACTACTAATTTTTATCGTTTACCCTGTGAAATCGTCTCGTCTTGTGTGCTTGTTACGCTTTGTTTGGTATTTCTGTTAATGCATTTGTGATAAAGAGTTAACCTTCTTCGGTGGGGCCCCCTTTGGCCTCTTGGTACCATCCCCCCATAACATTGTATAATTGTAGTTGTGATTTGTGATTAGGGAAATAAAGTGATTGATCTTAGGGCTTAAGGAAGTTTGGTTTGGATGTTATGAGCGAAATGTGACCCATTTTGGTCGACCAATATTAATTTACAGAGTACTTATGGGCTTACAAAATCACTTTTTTAGCTCTCAATCAAATCAGGTTGAAATATCGGCGCGAACTTTACAGATGGGTGTGGGGGTGAAGGTCATCCTATCAAGATGAACAACTTATACCTGATACTAAATCGGGTCATTAAATTGATTGATTTTAACGTTGACACTTTCAACTGGGAATATAAAATAAGAAGATTAATACACATCTCTGTATAAGTATTGAACACTCTTAAATAGGATATTCCGAAAGCTGTACAAATAAAATAAAACTCGTGAAAGATGTCGCTGTGTTATAGGGACACAAACGACTTACAGTCTTATTACAAACCTAGTATTCCAAAAAAACAATATCTTTTAACGGATCATCGTTTGGCCTCTTACAGTTTCTGAAAATTGTTCAAATGCCAACTGTCAGAAGTGGAGGTGAATGTGTCAACCAATTGGGATGGTAACACGTGTCTGTGTCCTGTTGGATGGACAGGAAACCACTGCACCCAAGGTAAAATGACGACGGTAGTCTTGAACTGTTAAGCAAAATAATTTGATAAAAACAGGGGGGACATGTAGTGAACAGTCTCATGTGAGGTGCAAATATGGATATAAAATTATGATTTTGGGCCACGAGTATTTTATAAATTGACATCAAAAACATTGATGGAAGCACTTGCCTCACACGACTCTCATGTCCCCCAGCAGAATTTCAAGGTTACACAGGGGGTAAATATTTTAAAACTGTTCTGTAGTGTTGAAAAGCAACACACCATGTTCTTGTCTGCGTTAAGGTATAGTTTTAACCTAAAGCTTATAATTTGCGAAGTATGGGGGAAATACTGTAAAATGGTGAAAAGTCCATTTGGGTTTGTACAGGGTCAGAAAAATTAAGTTTGCCACCAATTTTTAAAACGTGCTTCAAATGTCATTAAATCAGAGGGCCCAAATATAGGAATCGTTAGTTATAGGAAGTGTGATAACCCCAACGGCGAATAAATCAAAAGCTATTGGAGCTATTGGATTCTATTGAACCTATGACTTTTTGTCTGGATAACGTAGAAATTAAGCATAGCAGGTAAGGCAACTATTCCTTATTTCACTCCTTTAAGCTTATAGAAACAAATTCCACCACATATTACCTGATCAAAGTCATTTTTATTCTTCTCTGTCTCTAATCTCTATCTCGCCAACATCGATCGGACAACAACTAGAAAAAAAGGTATAGCACATTACATTGACGAAAGTATAGGTTAAACTATAGTTTCTTTTACCAGACCAAGGCTTTTTTTTTTAATTTCGGTTGTTTATTCTATTGACCTTTATATTAAGTTATATATTGTGTTAAAGGTATCAAGAAAATGAGATAATGCACCTACTCTAAATCTTTGTGGGACTTCCATTGACAATAAACAGGGCCAGAAAAGAATACACTACCAGTGACAAATGTGGAAACTATTGATTATCAGTCAGTTTCTTGAATAGATTCACACTTGTCACCTGGAATTTTCTATTACTCTCTGATAAATCAATGGTACCACAAATGATGTCATCACCAACCCAAATATTGAATACTTTCTAGTCCCTCCTTGTAGACTTGTGACACAAACCACATCAATTCTATTTGCATTTCCTGGGACCTTTAATATATTATATCTCCCATTACTCTTTCAGTTGTCTGTGGCGGTAAAATCATTATACACGGAGGAGCATCATACAATCTGACATCGCCTTTTTACCCTAATAACTACACTAATGACTTATTCTGTACATGGGAAGTGACGGTATCAGATAGCCACCAAATATTGATAGAATTCGTTGATTTAAGTCTGGCGGCTACATCTGATTTCCTAATTATACACAGAGAACAGTTCTATTCCGGAAACAGCCCACCGAGTAATCTGACATTACCGATGCAATTTTTTTTTTTTTTTTTTTTTATCTGATGACCCGTGCATTATCTGATGACCCGTGCATTATTTGACAGAGCCCAGTGCATTCGTGAAAAATAATACACGCTGAAAACAATAGATAATCTAACACGAGAAGTATATTCTCTGATAAATCAATGGTACCACAAATGATGTCATCACCAACCCAAATCTTGAATACTTTCTAGTCCCTCCTTGTAGACTTGACACAAACCACATCAATTCTATTTGCATTTCCTGGGACCTTTACTATATTATATCTCCCATTACTCTTTCAGTTGTCTGTGGCGGTAAAATCATTATACACGGAGGAGCATCATACAATCTGACATCGCCTTTTTACCCTAATAACTACACTAATGACTTATTCTGTACATGGGAAGTGACGGTATCAGATGGCCACCAAATATTGATAGAATTCGTTGATTTAAGTCTGGCGGCTACATCTGATTTCCTAATTATACACAGAGAACAGTTCTATTCCGGAAACAGCCCACCGAGTAATCTGACATTACCGATGCAATTCATTGAAATCATCCTATGGACGGATTACTTTGGAACAGACCGAGGATTCTCAATTAATGTATCTGCTGTTAACTTCACAGGTGAGAGTTGCATGTCATGAGTTACGTTGATAATTAAGTAAATATATTTTGCTCTGTAGCAAATAGAGGAGTGCCCCCCCCCCCAATTGAATTCAAAGTAATTGAATTTGTTTGTGTGTCACTAAACCCGAAGATCATAATCGTTTGATTGATAATTGATTGATTTTATTCAGTTCCATAAACATAATAAGAACAATTTGTACAGAGAGTAAAAATAAAATACATATATAAAATGTTTAAAGACAATAGAAAACACATGATAAAAGGATGAAAAAAAGATTTAAGGGGTTGCGATAGATGGATTTTGAGTGCATCCTTGACAACTTATTTAAAAAATAGTGAAACCAGTATAAATATACACGCCCACGTGAAGAAGGAATTCAATGCCTATAATCGCATGTCCCTTTGTGTGGACCCCCTCTTGAAAATATTAAACTTGATTTTTTTTAAATTTTTGAAATGAGAGCTTTTGGGGAATGAAACGATTGACATGTTTAGATGTTTCTCACAGATGGTTAGCATACAGTGCTGTGCATTTACACGCGACGGAGGTTAGTCAAAAAGTAAGACTTGTTCCGATACTAAACTTCATAATTGATTATTGCTATTTGATTTGTATCCTAAAAGAATGGTAGGCCTACCGGTTATAATTTTATATACCTCAATTAAATTGTTTTCTCATTCTAAAATTGATTAAACAACTTTTAAATTTTTTTTTTTTTTTTTTTTATGATTTCTTTTAAAACATTACAAAGGGATGACATGCTTAAACATCTGATTGAAATAATGTGTCAATCATTGACATGATTGAAGATGTAACTCACAGATTACCGTTTTCAGTTACCGTCAGAAGGACGTAACTCAGCACTTGAAAGAAATATTAAAGGATTTCTATAATTCTGCTGTTCAGAATTAAAAATTGTTCTTTGTTTACTAAAGTTTATATAATGTTTGCTTACAGTACCATATATGAGCTTTATAAGATGTTTACATTTAGAGTAATGAATAGACTTGCTTAGTAGAAAATATTAAACATCACATTTCTCAAAAGCAGTATTTTTGAGTTAAGGCTTTCTGATTGTCAACCCTCGTTATTTAAAAAATAGTGAAACCAGTATAAATATACACGCCCACGTGAAGAAGGAATTCAATGCCTATAATCGCATGTCCCTTTGTGTGGACCCACTCTTGAAAATATTAAACTTGATTTTTTTTTTAATTTTTGAAATGAGAGCTTTTGGGGAATGAAACGATTGACATGTTTAGATGTTTCTCACAGATGGTTAGCATACAGTGCTGTGCATTTACACGCGACGGAGGTTAGTCAAAAAGTAAGACTTGTTCCGATACTAAACTTCATAATTGATTATTGCTATTTGATTTGTATCCTAAAAGAATGGTAGGCCTACCGGTTATAATTTTATATACCTCAATTAAATTGTTTTCTCATTCTAAAATTGATTAAACAACTTTTAAACAGTTTACAAATAACGGTTACACAAAAAAATGAGATAATGAGTACTGGAGTGCGGTATAATTATGTTCTTATATCGCTACTACTCTTAGTTTCCTTAACGTCGTTCTGAATGATGAAATGAGACTTCTTAGTGGTTGCCTTAGGTGACACCTGTAGATTATCTTCAAATTCTGTCTGGCATTGCGCCTGCAAACCTTAGGAGGAACATTCAGACGATCAAGCTCGCCAAGAAGTGCGATGAAACTGGTAGCCTAATCCTCCTACATACACCCTTTGACGATCAGAGAATTCCGTGGAATCACTTTGCTAGCCAATCCATGACACGGCAGTCGCAGTATCCCTATCGATCATCCTGGATAATAATAATAATAATCATAATAATAATCATAATAATAATCATAATAATAATAATAATTTATTTATGGGGCTCTACAGAGAACACAACGCCTTACAAATACTTAAAATACGAAATTAATATACAACATGACATACAGCATAATAAGGAAAACTAACAAAATACAAAGTTTACCAATTTTAAACATCAGGAAATAAGTGTGTTTTCAGGAGTCGTTTAAAGGAGAACCCGTACAACAAATAATATTATACAATATACTCTGTAAAATTATTATTGACCACATATTGAGTGGTTTCATCAAAAAACAGAATTATACTAACTATAACAATGAATTAAAACAATCTAGTCCGACCACGTGCTATTTAAAATTCGCGCTATTGTATAACGTGTTATGCGATACGGTCGGCACGTTTGCGTCATACATGACATAGCAAATGCACATTATGAAAGCGCCACGTTTGAAGGTGTATGACGCTACTGTGCCGTCCGTATCGCAAAACACAAATATATATCCCATATACACTAGCGCGAAATTCAAATAGCGCATGGTGAGACAAAATGTTTTAATTCATTTTTATGGCTAGTATAATTCCGTTTTTTCCATAAAACCACTCGATTTGCGTTCAATAATTATTTTTTATAGCGTATATTATATCAATTATTCTTAGTACGGTTCTCCTTTAAAGACACTACCGGAAGATGCCTCCCTAATATTAACAGGAAGCTTGTTCCACAGCCTAGGACAAATTACGTTAAATGATCTGTCACCAAATTTACACTTGGTACGAGGAATAACAAGCCGTGTAACATTAGAAGAAGACCGTAGCCTTCGTCTTGTACCATTGGAATTACTATCCAACACATTGCACAAATTTAGACCATCCGTGAGGTATGATGGACCCTCTCCGTAAAGAGACTTATTCACATAAAGAAGGATTTTTGTATCAGTGAAGTGGTCAAAAGTTGTGACGAACTTGGTCACGACCGTATGCGAACACCATTGGCGCCATATATTAATGAATTGGCATAGTCAATACGGGGCAAGATCAAATTTTATTAGACATACTCATGGTGGAATCAAACATACCCCAAGATTCTTTACACACACAGATTCAGGAACAGAGGTGTCATCTAGATCTAACTGTATTGGAGGCAGATTTTTCAAAACACAGGGCGTGGCAAAGAAAATAAATTTCCTTGATTCATTTGCAGCGTGTTATTTGACATGCAGATGTTTATTTCCGATATACAGCTTGACAGTTTTGAAGAGCATGCTCACAATCACCGGGAATCTATGGGTGAAAAACTCACAGAAAAGCTGAGTATCATCAGCAATACGAGTGAAAGTTAACATCATGATTCCCTGATAAATGTCACCACCGGTAGATACACAATGAAACCTTGCGGCCTATATGGAGCCCTGACCTGGGAAACAGAGTACTTGACAATATGCTGCTTGGAAACATGTCAGGTTACCATCACTCGGTACATCTGCAGTAGATAGATATAACAAGTCAAGTTAGTGTTGATACCAAACTGGTTTCAAGCTTTAATCAAAATATAATGGTCAATGGTATCGAAGGGAGCACTCAAACAAGCAATACAAGCAAGATAGCGAAGAAGAGAGTGCTTAACACTAAGTGACCAAGCGGGGGGGGGGTTCCTATGGACCCCCAAAATTTGTTTTCGACGGCTGGCCGGCGTACGCGTGGGATTTTGCGCGATTTTTTTTTAATTGTCTGAGTTTAAATGAGCTTCTATTTCATGCAAAAAAAAAATAAATAAATAAATAAAATCGGTCAAGCCGTTAATGGGTAATTAGGGGGGTCCATGGGAAACCCCATCCCCTTGGCACTAACGAAGTCATCTGAGAATATTTCTATTTATCAAAGAACCAAATGCTATTTTTTTTTGCTGATATATGTTCACACATTACATGTAAGGTTAAACCAATTATTGTAACATTAAAAATAATTAAACGTGTATGTGCTGAAAAAACAAACGCTTTCATAACTGGACGTTGCTAAACCGTGAATTAATGTAAAGTCATGGGGAAAATGACGGTTGTATTTTGCAACACCGTTAAAAAATACAGGATCCATAAAACTGAAGTTTTTGTTATATATGTTAATTTGGGTTTCTAACTATATCTTTTGTCCAATTTTCGCATGTTTTGAAAAACAGTTTGCCCCATGCAGCCCGGAAGAACAAATTTCATTTTTTTGCTGATTGGGGTTGTCTATGACCCTCCGTTGTGGATTAAATTTGTACAAAAAACTCCTTCGGCGAAAGTGTTCCTAGGTGTGGGGTACATGAATCCCCCCCCCCCTTGGCACAACAGGAGTGAAAAAACCATTGTCTATGCATTAGCATTTGGCAAATTTATTGCCTGGATGGATTCGGCATTTACAATCAATTGTACCTATCTTTTACCTTGTCAACAAAGGAAAGCCAAAAATTCATTGGCAAGATCAGAGCTTCAGGGGGTAAGCACTGGGCAAGCCTTTGAAGATAATCCAAAGACTTTTTAGTGGTACGAAAAATGGCCTTAGTACTCATCAAGAAAATCAGTAAAAAGTCACACATAGCATCAACAATGCGTTTACGAGTTCGTCTTTCTGAACAATAAGCAAATTGTAGTCTACATCAGAAAGTATTTCGCCATCTGCGCTCAAGACGCCTCCGAAACCGCCTCTCCTGGTGGATCTAATTACTAATATACCAGGAAGCGCGGTCCGAGGGATGCCTTCTAAGGGCAATAGGGCAATAAGTATCTAGAACAGTAGATGTAATGGTCTCATAAAAATCAAAAAAAGTTGCATCAGGATCATCACAATCACCAGGGACTGCGCGAAAAGACAGATACTGAGGAGAGTTGATTGATCAATGTCAATATTACGAAAATCACGCGAGGATTTTACAAAACCTTAATAGTGCTTTAACATACCGACAGAGCATATCCACAATGTTGAAACATATGAAAAATCATATCAAGACGAGTTATCCGACTAGAAGAGTTTTTTATAAAAAAGTCTCCAAAAAGACATTTCGCAATATAATGGTCGCTAGAGATGTGTTGAAGCTGCCTAGTTTCTGACATGTCGAGCCGCAGCGCGAGGGACATGATCAGCAAACGAGCAAGTCGGAAACCATATTTCTAGAAGACCATTATTTCGCGGAATGGTTGTTTTGGAAACCTTTATCTACATAAACGTCGACAAGATTAAATGGAATTTATCCAAGTATTCGGCACCATGTTTGGTACTGTTAATAATTTAACGTTAGAAAGGGACATAGGCCTAACTTTTATCTTTAATAAACCACCAGATCCCTTCCTATATTCGCATGTGTGTACGGGAGTCTATTCACCAATAGATAATCCAAGGGTATAATATACAAAGAGGTATTCGATCTTCAGAGGCATTCCCGATGTATTGTATACTCACCTATTGAGCCTCTAAAAAACCCATAGAGGAAATCTGTGTTTCAGCCTTACTGTCGTCTTTGGGGTCAACAATTCACTAGCCAAGACAAAACGGAATGTGGTCCGTGCAAAGCAGCTGTACGTAACAGTCCCCCCCCCCCCCCCCCCCCCCCCAATTTCCTTACCCTCGTTCAGATATGGAATATAATTCAGAAACACCTCACTGAAACAACAGAATATATCATTAAAATGAGTGGACTCGTGGAATAGCAGTAAGATTTTGGTTAATGTGGATTGCATTTCAGCCTTTTAGGCGGAAATGATGTGCATGTTTTGTTAACTGCACGCTACCCATTGCTACCCTGAGGGGAAAATTGTGGAAGCTTTCTGCCGGGTGAGCACACTATCTCCTGTGCTCTGCATCGGTATGCCCATAAGAATTCTGGCATTATTTTCATTATCGAGGTCTGATGACCAATCATAATGACCCTCATCTGTGACAAAGTTGGAGCCTCTTAGGGAGCCCAGAACTCTGTCTTTTTGGTATGGGTCTACTTGTAATTAACGTGCGATTTGGGATTATTAAGGATTTTTTTTTTCGAATTGCATTTTGAAAATGTCAATTTGTCATGGGACGATCCCGTTGTGAATTTTCGTACAAAATAAAAAATAAGCAGTAGTACTGGGCTTATTGCTGCAAAAATTAGTAGTAAGATGTCACGATTTAATTGGTATTTCCTAACATTAATGTAAACTTGAATTCCAGAGTATTATAACATATTATAATTATATTATTTATAGTGTCTTTAAACAGTGCCATATTTTCCTTTGTGGTTGAAAATACGTTTTTGGGGTTTTTAAAATTTTACAATCTGCTACTACACCCATGAAGAACGGTACGCTGTGCATTAGCATGATAGACTTTTTATGTTTGTTTGCAAAAACTCCTTAATTACAGGAGTTGTTGCGATCAATGGCAGGTGTCCATAATGAGACTATAATTTAAATATCCCTTACCCAGGCAATGGTTAGACGGTGGTTTTTTTTTAACCAATTCTTGTATGTTTCTTTGTTATAAATGACCATTATTTTTTGCGGAAGGGTCATCTAGCTAGCTAGACAAAAACTTCCGCAAAAATAATGGTCATGTTAACAAAAGACGAACAATAAATAATGCTGAAGAGGAGAAGAGGGCTGGATAGAAGTCTATCACTAGATAAGGGTGTTTGTGGACCTTGTTTAGGGCGTGGGTCCATGAGATCTGGCAAAAGCCATATGTTGCAAGTGGTAAGAAACGTTTAGAATCCCATTTATAAGATTCACATGAACATTAAGTCACCGAGATGGACCAACTGTCCGATACAGGAGTAGAAAACAAAGGGTTCTATATATATAAGAGGCAAAACGTTACGTAATCTTTGAAAATTCACCGCTCGCATGTTTTGCCGACAAAGAAAACCTAGAGTACCAACAATAGATAGAAAGCATGGCTGCCTCCGCTTCTCACACATACTGTGGTTGACGCTTTGCATATACACTAATCGGTGTGATAACAAAATTTAATGTATGTGTTAAGAGGTGGCCAGGTGTTACAAATAGTGTACTGGATCTTGTGCTCAGATCTCGTTTTCTCATTAAAGCAATGCGCGCTTAGGTGACAAAGATGTATTCATTGAGGCGTTTATTACAATCAAAACGACTGATGTGTCATTTCATTCGTTGTTGAAGGGGGTAGACAAAAATTTAACCACCCAATAGAACCAAACTCCAACAACTGATTATTTTGGCGGGATTGTTGTATCGAATTGACATTATGGTGTATACAAGCACCAAACTGCATAATTATTCCGTTGTGCAATATTCAAAAGTCAGCGCCCAGCCCGGAACAAACTGATTTTGAAATGCGTTCACCCCCTTGAGTACAAATGTCATCAAGAAATTTGCTCGAACTCATTCAAGAACTGGGCAGTAGAAGGTCATTGTTTAGCAGAGGGAGTGGGTCGATACACCGCACAAATGAACGATTAGTTTGTCAGTGACACAAAATATTCAAAAGTGGATGTTTCAAAATCAGTAGGGAAGGCAGGTTTAAATTAAGGTTTTTTTGTAAAACAAATAAAACACAATACCGTGTTCATACATTATTACACGGGAATGGTTGATGAATCATAGCATGGGGGGTGTACAATTTCACCTATGACAGCGGGGTAAATTTCTCGGCAAGCCAGGTTTCATTTATAAACATCGATTATCAACATCATTCTCGATAACATGCCATGATCAATGACAGGTGGTCTGAACAATGGTCACCCTCTACCTTGAAACCAAACCAGTTGTAGATAAGCCCTTCGTAGCAAGACCAAGGTTGTGACCAAGTGACAGGAAAGCAAGATCAACCGCAACAGATCAGAATGGCGTTTGGTCTTACAAAACAACTTCCTTCACAAATGGTGTGAACTTTCGCCAAAACGCGATTGGTAGAGCAATAAACCAGGTCTATAAGTCCCCAAAAGGAATTCAAGGCCCTGATCAACCTGGGCGATGAAACGTTCAGCTGGTTTTAAAGAGGATCCTCCACGTGATTTGGACTCGCACGAAAAACGAACGAGTTTCCCGTCATATATAAAAAAAATGAGATTGGCGCGTTTATTAATCGTGGTATTTAGATGGCAAACTTGTGGGTGTGGATATGACAACAAAATTCGTGAAAACATACAATAAAACTACCACATTATGTGTGAAAACATTTTGTAACAAAATAATATCAGTTATATAATATTTAATAATGTCGATATTGCTGTTTTTTTTTAAAAACCTAAATAAATGTCCTCTAAGGCTACAAAAATATGTTCTACGGGTTTGGGAGGTTTTTAAAAAGTTGCTGAGATGACAGTAATATTCAGCCGTTTTGGGATAAAATGGATATAGATTGAATTGAAAAATCACATTAGTTATCGATTTTGGTGACATTGACAAAAAAGTAAATACCATTTTTGAAAAAGCCCATACGAGAGACTAGCCTCAAATGCCCGTCCGCCCGAGAACCTTTTTTCTGCCTCGCCCTTATTCATGCGATTTAGGCTCTAAAACTGTTCGAATTTGGAAACTTCTTCATTTTTAAATCGAGCAAGTACTTCAAAATTAAACGTAGAGTGTACGTTTCCAAGGGGTCCTGAATGTATGCCCTACAACAAATAATGATTTACAAACAGTTGACATTGTCTCTTTAGGTTCATGCATTTTGGTATGACATTATATAGAGACAACAATATTAGAACCGTTCAAAAATAAGGACATGCACTATTTGTTATCATTACTCGGACATCTGAAAAAGCAACCAAATAAAAAATATTAAATTATTAACCAATTGACTAAACTACAAACAAAGGTTGCAGCTAAAAGAACTCTTTTGCCTTCTGTTGGTGATAATTAATTTGTGTGAGAGGAGGAGGGTACCGATATCTGGTAAATCGTTGCTTCGGACATGTTGGAATAAATATTAAGATATCTATAAGTGCATTTGACTCCTTTTTGTGTTGCCTGCTTTAGCAGGAAGACACATAGGGATATTTTTTTTTTCGTTGTGGGCTGTTGGCTGTGAGCTGTGGTAGTAATAGCAGGGGACTGTAGTGAAAGAGTGTGCGCTTCCGGATAAAATTGTGAATTTTGCACACAAGTATTTTAGGCATTGATAATCAATAAAATTGATGGAAGCACTTTCCAACCCCCCTTAATGGACCCCAGCTTGGGTTTCAAGGTTATACAGGGATCAAAATTGTAAAATGTTGTGATTGTGTTGAAAAGTATACCATGATGTTTGTCTTGTTACAATGATTCCAAAAAGATATAGTTTATACCATCTATGGGGTAAAAAGTGTAAAAATAGTGAAAAAGTCAATTTTGGTGTGTACATTGGTCAAAAGTTGCTTTGACTCCGGTAATATGTGGTGCAAATTGTTTCCCTAGCTTAAATGATTGAAATAAGGAATAGTTTGCCTTATCTGTTATGCTTAGTTTTCACGTTATCCAACAAAATAGGTCACAAGTCAATAGAATCCAATAGCTGTTGACTTTATTCGCCATTTTGGTTAATAACGAAACACTTAAGATAGTCAAACCTATATTTCATTCTATGAGCTGAACCAACAACTTGAACCATGTTTTACTAAAATTGGAGCAACTTTTAATTTTTGACCCATGTACAAACCAAAATTGACCTTTTCACCATTTTTACAGTTTTAACCCATAATTCCAAAACTACAGGCCATAGGTAGTATAAACTATACCTTTTTGGAATCCTTGTAACCAGACAAACATGGTGTGCTTTTCAACTTCAACACAATCGGAACATTTTAAATTTTTTACCCCTCTGTAACCTTGAACTCCAAGCTGGGGGCCATTAAAGGGGTGTGGCAAGTGCTTCCATCAATTTTTGTTGATTATCAATGCATAAAGTACTTGTGTACCAAATTTCAGTTTTATCCAGATTTTCACACTCACATGAGAACGGTGCACTACAGTCCCCCACTATAAACAAAGGTTAACAATTGGCCATTTCTCACATACCCATTCACTGATTAACTTCATAATCCTCAGAAGAACCACTGGCCCAAGGCTCATATGTAGTGTAAACAAATTGACCTCGGATGACCCCTATGTGAACTTTGACCCCTGAGACTCCCGTTAGCAAACCGCGATGGCAGGCGACACAAGTCAAGTGTTCCGGGGAACGCTGTATTTCATAGTTTATAATTATTTGAATATCACTTTGTATTTTAACTAAAACAGGAATCGATGAATGTGCTTGGTCTCCTTGCGAAAATGGTGGCGTATGCAAAGATGAAGAAAATGGCTACAGATGTGACTGCACGGAAGAATATTATGGCCTGACTTGTCATGAAGGTGAAGTAAAAGTGAAAAGACATACTAATTAAATATTCGACGGAATTCTTTCCGTTTTTATCCCCTGGCGGCTTAAGGGGGAATATGGGGTTGGAGGGGCTAAACATGAACATTTTGATATTTAAAATAAGGAAAAATACCTTTCTTTTGCTTTTTGTTTGACAACAATCAGAGCTTCCGTTCAAAAGTTATGGTCGAAAATGTCGCCTTGTGATATTTCTTATGTATTCTATTGTTTCCTCAAGCTGGGATATTTAATTTTATTCACTTTAAAAAATTTATTTCTCAAAAAGTAATTAAGCTTTTTACCTCTAATTTCCATAATTATTAATGAATATTCAAGTGATTATTTTGTAATTGATAATAATTTTAAAATAGCATTCCTAAAATATAAAATATAATAAAAAATAAAAAACAGTGTTTCTAGACAAAATTGCCGATATCTCAAAAGTAAATTTTAACGATATGTTTTCGCTGCGCGAGCAGGATTTCAAGAATTGTAGAATGACGGGATAAAAAGTAAATGAAAGCGTAATCAACTACCTACTGAACTAGAATAATTCCACTAGCCCCATGAGAACTTGATTTAAGGGGCTTCAACACTAAAACAATTTAAACAAATAATTATTTCTTTTTTTATTTTTAGTGTTAAGTGTGAAAATTTCCTGAGGAAGGACATTCTTGCATATGGTGTTTCAAATAAATACGCTATACCAACTCGGTACTTTTAAAAAAACCAACATTCGATATTATTTTTATAAATGCAAAACATTACGTAAGAAATCAAAGTAACTGTACACTCTAATTAACATTCTAATTAACATTCCTGTTTTCCTGAATGGTTTAACTTTTAAACCAACATTCGATATTATTTTTATAAATGCAAAACATTACGTAAGAAATCAAAGTAAGTAACTGTACACTCTAATTAACATTCTAATTGACATTCTTGACTGTTTTCCTCCTACGTACAGAGAATTTTTGCGGTGAAGGAAATATATCTCTAGGTCCACAATCAACTGCTAATATAACTTCGAATTCGTACCCGACTTTCAATCCTAATCGACAAAGTACCGTTGCGTGTAGATGGGTAGTCACAGCACCAGTCGGTCGACGGGTTCGTGTATCGTTTGAAGATATACGTCTTCTCCCACAAGAAGATGACACATTAGTTGTCGGCGAAAGGGCAGTGACCGATCTTTTCACTGGGAAACTCCACCTGGATGACTACATTTCAACCGACAATGTTGTAGATATCCAGTTTGTAACATATTTATGGACCGAAGACAAGGCATTTTGGATGGTTTGTCCGAGTACCTCGAGCCTGGTAAGAACAGAGGATCAAGTCCGAAACTGCAGTAACAAATTACCAATAACAAATAGTTCTGGTAGAGTAGGTCTTGTAGACAGCTGTTTGAAAGTCTCATTTATTATGACAAACCCAGAATAAAACAAAAAATATCAACGGCGACACACTTTTGACAACAGATTTGGATATTGTATTCCACTAACTACATCCTGTGTAAAAATTTACGAAATTTCATTGCGGGCAAATATGATTTTTCTTAAATATAGATTTTTACGTGTCTTTCTATGGAGGAGCACATAGAGGGCGCTATAACATACAATTCATAACCTTTGTAGGACTATATGGCAAGATTCCCGCAATGGATTTTTCTGATTTTTGCGGCAGATAATAACTATTGCATGTCCCTACTTGTATCAGTTGTAAAAATTGTGTCGCCACTGCTTAAAATTGTTCTAAAAATGAAAGAGACACTTTGCACGGGGTCGAACAGCTGTCGGGATTTACTTTTGTTTCAAAATAACCGTTGATCTGAGACTGAACAAGTGTTTTAATCCGGTTTTAATCTTTTTCCAGAGTGACCGACGCACATAAACATTTAAAATGTGCGCCGACGGCTATGGGAAAAATAACTGTTCATCCTTGCCATCCGCGCGTCCGCAAAGACAACTAATTAAGAACCGCACTTGCTTGCCAATACTTTCTCGTCTTACTTAATATCGAACAACCGTCGGGGTTAATCAACGATAATAGTCTTCCTTTCCTGAAATTTCGGCAAATAAAATATGTATCATTTTTTTCCAAATAACCATCGAATTTCAGTAAAATGCCTCTTAAATAACTATATTTATAATTGAGCAAGGTAGAATTTAAGTCATGGGTATATTTGTTTTGTCAGGGGCGTAACAGGGGCCAATTGTCAGAGGGGACAAATTGCCGATTTTTTGAGGCAGATTTTCCCAGTTGCAGGTGGTTTTGAGGCAGATTTTCCTGGTTGAGGGTGAAAATTTCCCGGTGAGCATGATTTTTAAGCTTTTCTTCCCCGTCAAAACTCTCTGGGGTGGCAACCTCCCCCCCCCCCCCCCGCCTGTTACGCTAATGGGATAGGTTCTGTAGTGAACAGATGGTTTCAATTTTGTACCTAATAAGCAAATTATGGGAATCACATATTAGGAAATTGGATTGTAGTTTATAAAGACAGTCACAGCAGATAAGTGTTGCTATATAGAAAGGAAGAAAGAGTAGAAATGTGTTCACCTGAGAGAACCACGAGTTATGTAGAAGTATTATTTTGTAGAAAGTGAAGGGTTACAGTTTTCCCCTATTGTGCCCCATACGTGACATTTGTTCCAAATAGTAGTGTAGATAATTGGGTTTGAGATCAGTAATAATTCTTTACAACATTGATCAAAATCAGAGTGAGGTCTTTGTCACATTCAAAAGAAAAGCCGTACCGATTTTTTTGTTATACATTGGATAGGACCATAGAATTAATGTTGAATGTTACAATGACGACCTTGTCCTACCACAATGGCCAAAAACCTAAACAAAATAATTAAGGCGGCAGAATACCAAGCTGTACTCAAGCTGTCATTGTCACTTAACATGGAGGGCATACCCTCAACACGTTGTTCAAATGTTACTGTTGAAGTATTCGACGTTTCCGAGAGGTCTGCATATGGATTTTCCTGCCAGAAAGTATAGACTCAGTAGTAGTATTAGACTATGTAGAGAGACCCAGTTCACACCCAGTCAAATTAAGGTTGCCCCTTAATGTTTCTACGCCAAGTAAAAGTAATGTTCCCCATCATCGTTGATTCCAGTTTAAATTGTTTTCAGTTCCCTTGATATGTGATATTTTCTCCATAAATATTCAAAATCAAAGTTTTAATTGGTCTTGCAAGCATTAGTGTCTCGCGATCCTCCCATCGATGGCGAGCATACTCGATTTAACAAAAAAAAACCTTTGGACTGGACATTTTTTTTATTTTATCGCCGGTCGAGATTATCCAAAATTTTTGAACTCGCCTTTGGTTACCACGAAAACAAATTATTTTGTGAAAGGGACGAGGCTCTCGCTTCTTAATGTCTAAAGAATTTAAAAAAAAAATTATACGTGCTTTGAAACGTCGCGCCATTAGGAGCGTCCTTCCCCACGTCCGTTACACAAAAATAGGGGGAGGGTCCTATCTTCCTTTAGATTAATCTTTGTGTACGTCCACTAACGTGACTGACCTCCCACGAATGCATACTCGCTCATGCGTACACAATACAGGGTGTCTCAGAAAGAACGTAACCCTCCAAAAACGGCACTTTTTACCAGGCGGTGGCGGCCAAGCCTCATTCATTATAGCAACTCACCAAAAATGTCAAAAGAAATTACAGCAATACGGAGTGCAAACCACAAACCAATTTGCGTGCTTTGATGTGGGTCGGTCATGGGTGTTCCCAAGACCCACATACGACCTCGTCCTCGTTCGTTATTAATACAAAAAAAAAAATCAGAAATGACCCTTCCAGTGGAGTTGATTCTTCAGCTCCAACGTTTTTGGAATAAGAAAATATTCCTTGACAACATATAAGAAATTCAGAATTTTTCGTCAAGATTTCGCTTTTACGTGTTAAACCAATGGCGACGTCTGAAATTGGGATTTCTTGGCCGCCCTCCCCTGCTTTTTACCTACTTCCCCAATTCGTATCCTTGTTTTAGCTTTATATTATGAGAATATGTACTCTTTCGAACACATGGTGAAAACGAGAAAGAAAACGGTGAAAAAATAACCAAACAATATACTATTTTCCTAAAAATGATGCAAACCGATTTTGTCCACGGCTAGCAATTGCAAAGGAGCATGTATTGGAAATCTTATGAATTTGAGCACACCTAAGTCGTAAGTCAGCACATTACACAATATCTATCGCATCCCACACCAATCTCCCATTGTAATGCAATATGAATTTGGTAAAAGGGCGCTTTTCAAATAATGGTATTGATGTGTAATTCCTACAATGGCATATTCTACTAAACTGCTCTTGGGTTAACAGACCAAAATGGTGCCACGACCCCAATTATTCAAAGATGAGAGAATTTTCATGACTAAGAAATATATTGAAGCACAGAGTTTAATTGAAGTTCAGCGTGAATAACATCTTTCCTCAAAGTAAGTTTCCCAGTAAGATGGCAATCAAGATGAGCAGAGTAAAATTGCTGGCAAGATTCTAAGTAGGTCTAAGGAGAGATGCAGTCGTCAAAAACAGGACAATCAGCCACAAATATTGCTGCAATCCGGGGCTGCAATGCGTAGAGAACTGAACAACAACCCTAGAACTAGCATATACCTGTGCTCAAATCAATAAGAAATCTAATACGTGTTCCTCTTTTATTGCTAGCCGCGGACAAAATATGTTTGCATCATTTTTAGGGAAATAGTCATTGTTTGGTTATTTTTTCACCGATTTCTTTCTCGTTTTCACCATATGTTCCAAAAAGTACATATTCTCAAATCCCAAAGGTGTCGCGTTATTCGGGAATATCTGGTATAGCAGTTGCTCGCATTTCTTTAAGCAGAGTTGAGGGAAAGAATATCCATGTCTTTTCAATCTTGCACTCAAGCTGTAACGTAACTTTCAAGTGCGATGCATTGCTAAATCTTATAGCTTTGTTCATTATTAACAGGGAGAATTGTTAGATAATATAGTAAACGTTGGACAATACCAATACCTAAATATTTTTTTTAAATTGTTACTATTTTTAAATCGTATATCTACCCTTTCCTTTGTTTATTGCTCGGTTTACGTTATGTTATGCTATGAGTTTATTATTATTATTATTATTATAATTATTGTTATTATTATTATTTTCCCATAGATGGCGATGAATGTGCCAGTCACCCATGTCAAAATGGTGGCCATTGCTATGATAATGTAAACGACTTTACCTGCAAATGCAGGCGTGGATACTCAGGAAAAATGTGTCAGAACGGTATGTTTCGTTTTAAAAGAAGTTTCGTTTATTTTTGTTTAGTATTTATGTTAGTCGACCATTTTCGCTCTACCATTTTAAGAGGGGAAAGTAAAATTTTAATTCAGCAAAATGCTCAAAAATCCTTCCTTTTTCATAATTAAAAGTCCAGAGTAATTACAGCAGATGACATTAGTAATAATCTTTTCAAACAAATAATTTCATCCATTGCTGGAGTTCTTCCCCAGATTTTCAATTCTTCCCATGCATTTGGCACAGTTCCCAATCTACTAAAACAGGCGAATGTAATACATATCTTTAAAGTAGGTGACAAACACGACTTTTCAAACTATAGACCTATATCAGTACTCCCGTCGATATCTAAACTCCTTTAGAAAGTTGTTTATATTCGTGAACAAAGCATAGCATAATTACCCCTCGTCATTAGGCCTAAACGTTCGACATACATGGTTATAAATGGACCCTATTGTAAAATTGCTGAAAATTTCGATAACAAACTCAATGCAATTGGTATATTCTTAGATCTAAGCAAAGCATTTGACACCATAAATCATGACATCCTTCTCTATAAGCTCAATAAATATGGTGTCATGGGGTCTTGCTAATGATTGGATAAAGAGCTACCTGATGATGCACTGGTATTGCTGTTTTTTTTTTTAAATTCAGATGCTAATTGTTTAACTTCATCCGGGCTTCAACAGGCTATCAGAGTTATTGTAGGCTGCGTAAGGGGCTTTAAAATCAGCTTAGGGTTCGAGAATCTTTTAACAAGAGTGATACCTATTTTAGGAAAAAAGATGTTGAAGTTTTCTGCAATTACTGCATTATCTGTAATCCTTTCTCCTTCACTATTAATGAAACGTGATCAATTTCTGTTCCTAACATTTCGAAATAATTTCTCCATAGGGAGACCTAAATGTGGCCATAATATGTTTGTGTGTGACAACGGACGTTGTATCTCGCCATTCTTCGTTTGCGATAACAAAAATCATTGCGGAGATCGCACGGACGAAATAAACTGTAAGTTTAATAACATTACATATATTATGTTATCTTATACATACGCCCATGCTGGCACATTTTGCATATATGCTACCCTTATTTTCTATGAAATCTTAAGTTTTGCATATTGCTTTTAGATGTGCTTACCCTCGCCTGATAAGCCTACGATATTTTATATGTGTAAATCAAGTAATATCGTTATCAAAACTACTCCGGAGTGGTTTTACTCCATTGGCATAGGTTGCACAACTGAGACGCCAGACAATAAACATCAGAGATGTGTACATTTTCCCATGACCTTCTTATTTAGGTCATATGGGAGAGCGTGGCCAAGCGGTTAGGGTGCTCGCCTGTGGCGCAAAATTACCAAAAATCCCGGGTTCGAATCCCGACGACGTCACTTGCTGAGATTTATTCGGGTGCTCAATTTTGGATTTAATCTGTATACGAGCTATTGATTAAAATACAGAATACCGCTCTCCTCCATGGTTCACTTGGAATTGGGCAAATGAATCATGAAAGCATCCCGTCCTTCGGAGGGGACGTTAAGCCGTCGGTCCTGTGTACAGAGAGTCACAACTGTACATGTACATCGCAGTCAGTGTCGAATAAGAGTAGGGTGTAAACCCCTGATTGTTCCCAATCCACCCTCAGCCTCAACAGCGGGCCATGTTAGGAGCGTCCGTATCATGGATACACGCGGCCCCGGATCAGCACACTAGTTGAATAAATCCTGACACCACCACAAGCCATTACCAATGACTTGTGGATACGCTAAGAAGAAGATTTAGGTTATCATTGCCCAACGGTTCTACATTTACTAGTGTTGTCTAAATTCAACTATTATAATGCAGCTCTTTTGTCAATAATAATAATAATAATGTGTTCAATCTGTAACAGGTGGTTGTGATTTTCGTTGTCATAATGGACGCTGCATTCCTGAACGATACGTGTGTGATTCTAACAATAACTGCCAGGATTGGAGTGATGAAATTAGACCAGAATGTGAGTGAAAGTAATTCAAAACGTATAACATCATTATATTTTATAATTATAGATTTTTTTTTCAATAAAAAAAAAAATTCATAAGATTACTGGCACATTCCATCTTTTCTAATAAACGGGCAACTTGCATTTCAATTTATGTGGCGTTTGGTCATTGTTTTAATTGAATGTTTCAATAGACCATTTGCACGATCCCCGAAATGCATCTCGTATTGTGCCCATTTCCATCCGGGAACTTGTACCAGAGTTCATGTTTACAAAAAAAAAATGTTGTTCGTTCGCGTCGCCGAACAGTGCCTAAAATTACAATACAATTTTCACGTGAAGTTAATCTTACAAAAATGTAGAAGAATATCAAAGGAACAAAAAACAATCGAGGCACTGGTGTTGAAATTCACGACAAAAAGTGATATTTTCGATCGTAACTGTGCCCTGCCGGACGATTACACAACTATAGTGCAACGTCACAGATAGGTCAAGTTTTCTGGTATTCTGTTTACGCTCTAGTATGTTTTAGCCGACTTGAGGCTGATACAAGTTCCCGGATGGAAATGGGCACAATACGAGATGCATTATGGGGATTGTGCAAATGTTCTATTGGCGCTATGTTAGTTGCTGCCTTAAAGTTGCATTGTTTCTGTAAAGCGCTCCCCACTCATCATTCATATCAATACGCACATACACCACCCATACAAGCCATCGCTGATACAATACACTCGAACAAACAAACGCCCACACGCACGCGCGCGCGCGGTCACGACAGGCGAGAAAGAAAAGCAAATTGTGCACCAAAATGAGACTCTTTCACTTGTTTGAATTAAAAGTGATGAAGGTATTAACTTTAAGAAGTTGCTAGTTGTATACAATTTCACAGGTCGTTTATTACATTAATATCTTTGAATCCGTGGTCAGTTTTAATGTAAAAATGCAAATTTTTAAACACGGTCACTTCGTACCTACTATTGACAAGACAATCTCTTCTCTCTCTCTCTCCTCTCTCTCTCCTTCTCTCTTAAAACTACAATCAAGAAAAAATCTATTCTAAATGCGCTCATTTGTACTTTTATATTTTTGTAAAATTGTTTACATTCCAACAATTTACAATTGTTGGGAATTAATGTACAAATGAGGTATCAAAATGTGCATGGGTTTTCGTCCCGAGGTGGGTACTCGACCCAAAAATTGGGTACAGGTGGTTCATCCGCCAGGTAAAAAAAATCGAACCATGTTTATAGTGACCAAATGTACAAAAATAGGTAGTTTGTCCACGAATTTCGACCCATTTATATAGTTTGGCTTGAAATTTCGCAACCATTTTTCCATAGTACTCTTAGCAAAATCGTCCCATTTTCATGGTAACTTTTCCGAAATCAACAAATCAACCACTTCAGTTGTGATTTTATACCGAAAATCAGAAAAATTGACCCCCATTTCCTAGTAAATTAATTGCACAAACAATTGAAAAATGGACCCCCGTTATATGGTAGTAGACCTAAAAAATGACCCATCATAATAGTAGCATGGTAGGAAAAATGACCCATTGTTATAGTAAGGGGTGAAAATGTGACCCATATCGGCGGCACATATGTACCTACCTTTTTCCGCTGAGTAACCCCCCCCCCCGGGGGGTTTCGTAGAGAAGTAGAAGTTGCATTTTTGTGAGTAGTTTACAATTATATAGCATGTTCTCAATTATAATGCATATTTTATCGGCTTACCCCAGGGGAAGACTATAGCATTTGACAAAGATTCAAAGAAATGACGATCCTGACGGGAACCTGAATTCAGTTAATATCAACACCCACGTGGAACAAGAGACAATATATACATACCGAACAAAAAAATCCAACCTTCATGATATGGGGTATTTGGATTTGAAGAACCACTATTATGGACACGTAAAAATATACCTTCGTTATTTTTATATAATGGGTTGTACAATAAAAGGTATTTAACTCCATAATAAGCTAAACTAATATGTAAAATAAAATGTAACCCAAACGCTAATGACAAACCTATTTTACATTTTCATAAAATGAAAATGAAACAAAATGTTTTATATTTACTTTTATTTATTTGTCCTTATTTCTTATTCATTTTACTAGGTTATGTGTTTGATTTGTCTTCTTGATTTGGTTTAATGTGATATTTGAAAGCTGTATCAACTGTGCTATACTCCTTGGTTAAAATGTTAAACACACACCACCATAAATTATACACAAGACGGGTGTTCGTATGCGGAATGTACAATTTTTTCATAGCTTGGACGCATAACCCCCCGCAGCCGCGCGCAAGTGGCTGTAAGCCTGCTATTAACTAAAACGGGGATCCGTATGCTCATTACGTCCACGGTAAGGGGTAGTTAGCCGGTGCTGGTTTCAGTTTGTAGACTTATGGACCCATCTTTTCACCATCATGCGGGGACAATGGAATATTAATTATTAAAGAACAGTATACAGATTTTGAATCTTAAAAAGGAATTTTATTATGGGACTAACAGCCAATTTTGAAAAAATAAAGATTTGATGGACGTCACGCATTGATTGGTTTATATTTTGCTTCGGGGGACCCATTAGGTAAAATGACGTACGTATCCCTACATTGGAAAAAAACAACCGATGATCGTCATCGTACGTACGGTTTTTGACTCAGTAGGGAAAAGGTAAATTGGTACTGTTTAGACATAATAAACGTGTCTTTTGGAAAAAAAATAATAGCACTGTGGGCAGGGGGCCATATGTACAGACCTTGATTTAACTAGTCGGATTTAGATATATCGGTCGCCCCGAAGAGCAAACTGATCCCTGATACCTGACACGTGACCTGGTCGGACACGTGACACCAAAACTATTCAGCTCGTTACCGTTTATAAATACCATAGGCAAAGCAGCAAGCATTTCTGTATCTCCGTTGTCACAGCGTAATCGATCAAGCTGTGAGACTATAACTGTAGTAAAGATAGTTCAATGCGTTTGAAGGCGTAGTAGACACCTTTCGAACCTAACACCTATAGATGCTATCCTATGTCTTACCGAACCGGCTTGATAGCTCAGCGGTTAGAGCGTGTGCAGTAATACGAGGGTCGCGGTTCGATCCGGCCAACGCACCATGCGCACCGATACACTCTAATATCAAAAACAGCCCTATTATAATAGTCTACACCCCAAAGCATTGCACTCCTGGATTTAAAAAAGTGACGTTACAATTTGAAGTACGCGGATTGGTGTTGTGGAAAATCTATTAACTTATTTACCCATGGGAGAATATTTTGTTATTCTGTTAAACAGAGCTCGTATCATCTTTGTCAGTGGCGGCGCCAGTGTATGGCATGGGGAAATTTATCCCCCCCACACAAAATCGTGCCATCCCCCCGTGCGGAGAAAAATGGCCCAAAACATCGGCCAAATGTTGGCAAGAATCAGCGATTTTGGGCAAAAATTGGTTGACAAATCTCCAAATTTGAAATTAAACCACAGAATTTCACTTGTGCCTCCCCCACACCCAAAATTTCACTTTCCTCGTTCGGCCCCGACGAAATGAAGTCTGGTTTGCCTTTTGCGCCACTGATCTTTGTTTTCAGTATTTAAATTACTTTAGAGATTTTACATTGAGACGAATTCAAAATACTAAATGGATTTAAAAATTAAAAAAGTATGTTGATAACAAAGGATGAATGAAAGGGCATTTTAGTTTTTTTTTGATGATCCTAACCTGAATACGGCGACATAGTGGTAACATGCTTTTATTGTATTAATATTTTAAGAGCGAATGGTCTGATTTTTTTTTGTTAAATTGCACTTTTTAAATATTTTTTAAAGATGTATAACGTAAAAATCAAAAGAACAATAATTCTATGATAAAATGATCATATGTAAAACGAAAGGTGAAACCAAGCGATGTAAAGTCATTCACATGTCCTGTTATATCGTCTTGGGTTACTGTCGATAAGCGTTTGAAAGTTTGAGTTACGATAAATGGTGTTGTAATTAAAATGAAATGGCTTTTATGTCGTTAAGAAGGCTTTTTATGTCGTTATGTTAAAGAGAGGAATGGTTCTAACTGACGAGAGTATTGAAATACCAAGAGAAAGAAACAACTGTTTTCTTATTCAAAATGGCCACTGCGCTGAATGTGTTGACAGTTTGTCAAACCCAAAATGTTTGATTGCTGAGTTCTAAGAGGTCGAATACGTATTCGACTGCATGAAACCGTTGATTTCTATACTGGTTATGAGTGATGTTGTTGAGATTACTATAGTAACGGGGGTTTTTTTTTTTACCCTTTTTAAAATGATGTCGACGATGCCACGATGATAAAAATAACGATGGTTTGATGATTGATGGTGGCAATCTAATAACGATGAAATCATGAAAAATCCAAGCTTGACGACAACACTTGATGCTACTGATCGATGACGATGATGACAACGACAATGACGATGAGGGTTATGGCAAACGATGGGGGTGATGGGTGGTAATTGTGCATGGGTGATGAGGGTGATTCGGTTGACTGGGTGGTGTGACGGGGTTGTAGGTGGTGTGGTGTTCTTTGCTGAAACCGTTTTTATCACGTTGATTTTTTATTACTGGTCAAGACACTTTAATAGTGTGTTTTGTAGACTGGGTTCTAAAAATCTGTGCATCTATTATTTAGGGCTATATAAACTTGTCTTGTGACTGGATTTTTCTATAAAACATTTGGCCCCTTTGAACTTTGCTCGTTGTCTTATGAATATGGGTTGTCTATTGCATTGTGTCTCTGGTACAAAGAGTGGAGTACAAAACATGCATACAACGACTTCCAGAATAGGGGGTAGACGTTTAATATAGAAGTCCCATGGATGCAAATGAGCGTATTACAATTGATTCCGTCAGGCTGGGTATGATGTTGTGCAGTTTAGGATTGAAGGATGTAGAATGGGCATATTACCTCATTTGCATCCACGGGACTTCTATATCTATATGGAAAAGTCATACCCATTAATAATCCAATATTAATAGAAAAAACACCCGGAAATAAATAAGCCATAGCTGATTTTTTTTTTCGGGATTAAGTTTCCCAATGTATAACAACATAACTCGTCTAAAGCAAAAAGATTGGAATTTCACTCTTTTGAGAGTGGAGCTACAGGACCCACTCTGAAAAGAGTGAAATTTCACAGCTTTCAAAGAATAATTTTTGGGTCAAATTTAATCTAGATATTTAACAAATGATAAAAATGATATCATTTTGTCAATAATCAAGATCAAAAAATTTGACCCAAAAAGTGTTCTTTTTAAGGTATGAAATTTCACTCTTTTTATAGTGTCCCTTGTAGGGCACTCCAAAATAGTGAAATTCACTCTTTTGCGTTTAGAGAGTATCAAAAGTCCCAAAGAGTCCCCCAGTATGACCTTGAACCGTTATTTCCCTCTATGATAAACGGTAAGTCACAGATGGCAAACTATACTTTTTTTAATCCTTATGACATGAAGCAAAGGTCATTGGTATAAACATTAAAGACGAATTGGATCATTCCAACAACAAACTTTAACTACCACAAACTTATACCGACTTTAAACTTTACCACTTTACCCCTTTACACCACCTTTACCCCCCCCCCCCCCCTTATTACTCAATCGCACAAGCCCGCCGCTGGGTGTAAAGCTTCCGAATGATCGGATTGCTTTTCAAAAGTTGTATCAAAATTGTTCTCCTCTTTGTGTAAAACTGAAAGGATATATTAAATATTGAAGTAAGTTACACTCACTCCACTATGTTCATTTAAACTGAAACCTCACCCCACATTTTGTTTTGTTTATAGTCTTCAAATATTCCTTTTTAACGGAAGTAAACCTCAATACTAGTGTTGATGTGTATTCCTTTAAACTCACCCCACATGTTAGACTCATTTATGTATTATGGACATTACAAAATACATACATACATACATACATACATACATACATACACTACATACCTACATACATACATACATACATACTACATACTCTCCTCTTAAAATAAAGATGAAAACTCCCTCTTATTTTCGAGTTATTTAATTAAACCTAATCGATTGGCTTTTAGCTCTAAAAGAGCGAGAAAATGCCACCCGACACCTTCACTCGCGTCTCTCGGCGCGCGGTAACAAGTCACTCTGCTTCCGAGTGGCTCAAAATGCCACTCTTCTTCGGAGTAAGCCCACTCTGAACTCTTATGAAACCGGGTTTTACTCTTAAAAGAGTGAGAAAATGCGCACTCTTTTTCGGGAGGAACTAATAGCCCATCAGAACGACGGTACGGGGGGGGGGGGGGTCGGGCGGGGGGGCCGCAAATGGGGGGCGTGTGTGATGTGGAATTTTCGAATCAACATGGCGGACGAGTTAGTGAGACCGTCAGCAAACTGTTGAACGAAGTTGAAATGAGTAAGAAGAAATTATAGATATCTTCAAGTGTGAGTATCTTTTATGTGGGTTGGGGGTCGGTCACAGTTCATAGCATTTACAGACAAGGTGTGGAGAAGCATTAAATGATTATTTACTGTATTATCACTCGTAATAACTGTAGTCCTGGCGCCAGGATCCCGGCCAGGCTAGGCTTACACACGTATGAAACGCACAATCATACATGTCACGGGCATGCATACCGTGAATCCCTACACGTCATGCATGCCACAATCATGCATGTCTCACTGAATCATGCCCATGATGCGCCAACAATTCAATTCATTCCAAGATGCATGAATTATGGACCTATACATACACTATACCTCACCAAACAAACAAATTCCTCCATTCCTCCAAAATCCAACGTCTATAGAGTGACTAGTTTTGTTCACTGCTAAAAAGGAGGTATCATTTCACGACTTTCCCTTAGAGTTATTTTGTTCACTCTTTATTTTTGAGTTTGACTCTCATCTAAAAGATGCGTCACTCAGTTGGCTCTTTTTTGGAGTGAGATTTCACTCTTTATAGAGTGGGTTTTTCACCTCTTTTCGTTTTGTTTAAGGAGAAGTACATACATACATACATCATATTTTAAAGTATTTTATTAGAACTGCAATTATCAACATACAGGAGACGCCACATATTAGCTCGCACAGAGGCAGGCGGCGTGCAAGTGCTAAATCTAATTACAAGCAAAAAGTGAGAAACAAAGGAAAACAAGGTACTAATAATGCATATGCGGATAGGAGAAAAATTATGGTGAAAGAGCAAACCCATAGCCAAGCAAATGGACCAAAAATGGAAGGCGAAAACAAACTAGCGCTGTTGCAATGACCGCACAGACAAGCATTTGCCCACACAATTTGAGCCAATGGCAGCAATCTCTAGCAAGACATACAGTCTTGAGTTGACTGCGGATCAGCTGTGTGTTGTCATGCTGCGTTGATGCTCAAATAGTCAGGTAGAACCTTCATGTGACCGTACAGATTTGAGTATGGACACAAGTTTTTTGCTAAAAATGAAATGATAGTTAGATTAGGGTGTGTTTTAGTGGGTAGAATAAGGAATCGCCGGTTGCCTGCCACTGGGCATATTGAGCATTTGAGAACGCCAAAAAGATGGCGTCGCCAATAAAAGATAATTACTATTCAAACCCTTATTTTTATCCACTATGGAGTTACTAGAGTTATAGAGTTAACGGATTATTGGTATTTACCAGATTTGCCAAGTTTGGGTTACCTCATCACCTTGAATTTCAATTTGAATATTTCTTGTACCATCCCTGCGATACCAATTGTTACACGGTTGACCGACCCTTGCCGTGCCATTATCGCCAACATACGATGTTTAATTTCAGTACAGAGTGATCAGGGACATGTTGTCAGTTTGGATCCCATGTCAACCATAGTAAATGACACATACATACAAAAATTAAAAAACTGAAAAGACTTCTTGGTGTTATGAACAAATATATGTAAATAAATACATACATACATGACAACATACATACATACATACATACATACCTACACACATACATACATTACATTACATACACAATACATATTACCATACATTACATACATACATACTACATACATACTAACATACAAACATACCAGCATAGTTTATACATACATACTATACACATACACACATTTTGTTTAGTCTTCAATATTCTTTACTGAATAACCTCATACTATGGGAGGTTTATTCCCTTAAAACTCATCCCACATGTTACACTCACCCCACAATGTTACAGCTCGTAACACTCGACACTCGCACCAACTATGTTCATTTAAACTTAAGAACTCACACCACAATGTTATTAATGTAGTACTTACATACATACCTACATAAACATCTACACACACACATACATATACACTACATACCTCCACATACTACACACATACATACACACACCCACATACATACATACACACAATACACATAGACACATCTTCTTTATTGCAATATGATCACGTAACATAACATAAATATCACTGTATAACATACGCAATAATATTACTTCACTTTACTTCACATACCTACTACCTACATATACACATCAATAACATCACATATACACATACATAATAACACCCACATACATACATACACACAACATAACCACACACACACAAATCTTCTTTTATTGC
This sequence comes from Ophioderma brevispina, assembly GCA_023653785.1. NCBI lineage: Eukaryota > Metazoa > Echinodermata > Ophiuroidea > Amphilepidida > Ophiodermatidae > Ophioderma > Ophioderma brevispina. Next base: position 33,741 of record JAMKCH010009836.1, on the reverse strand, counting down.
CAAATAATGTATAACAAGTAAATAACATAAATTATTATAACATCGCATAAATTTACTCCTGGAGAAATTCAAGACACTGTAAAGCCATGAACGAGAGGATGGCAAGCGCCCGACGACACATCTCGCACAATGGCATATAGCACAAAAACAACACGACTATAAATGACGCTGGGTATTTAGTCAGGATAATTGTGGGTGGAAATTGTGGGTACAGGGTGGCAATGGAGTACAGACCTTTTCTATTATCGATTTTGTCAATGATGACCTCAAGCTAATAAGTTTCTGAGGGTGGCAAAATTTCGTGCAGTGCCTTTCCGACTAGAAAAGCCAATATGGCCTGCCTAGCACTCTCAAATTCCATTCAAAGGGCCATTATTTTATGCATAGTCCAGTTTTTCAAGCAGGGATCTTTTGACGGGTTTATTGACGTGATTTGATCATACCTTACCACCAATCCAATTGGCCACCCTAAGAACCCAAGTAATCCCCGAAATCATTCAATTGACCATAACGCATCAGGTATTTGTGATGGATGCATAATTCTGCCTCTCATACCCCATAGGAAGCTCATATCTTACATTCCAATGTGTTACAAGACTTGCCGGATCAGATGGCAGTCCAATACATACTGCCTTTTAGATCTTTCCAAAACATACAATTGTCATAATTCATAATATATTGCCCTCATTTTGATTTTAAGCATGTGTCAAAACAAAAATACCAGAATACGAGTTTTATTCCCACAGACATACATCTCATACTTAAATTTAAAAACTTTAATCCTCATTTGTGGGTGTTTTTTAACTAAATACAATACGATTATCGTAAGTTATAGGTTTTAAAGAGGTAAAGAGCAGCCCATTGGCCCACCATCTTTAAGATAAGAATGTACAAGTCCAATACTTCCCTACCTTAATTTACACCACCCTTTTATAATAATAATTAGTTGCTGTAACTACATAAATACACTATAATTTAGGTTTTACTATTTTTAAATGCGGCTGTATTGCTGCCATCTTGATTTTCAAAAAATGTCCATTACAGAGATGCCCAAGTTAAGGTTTTCAGTGACCAAATACATGTATCTCAATAAGTTAAGCTAAGCATCTGCATATAGACCACTGAATCATCAAGCCCTAACACTGCCAATGTGCAGAACACCTTGACGTGTCCCTTATTGCATTGGAATGAATTCTGAGGTGTTCATCACTTGCAGAGTGTCATCAATTTTAAACAGAGTTTAACACCTGCGAACACTTTTTTCTGTGTGCAATAGGTATTTTCAAAGTAGCGTAAATGTATAATGGAGGGTGAATATCATTTTCAATGACTTCCGAGAGCATATTTAGACTTTTTGAGCACCCATATTGTATTTGTGTGGCAATGAGTAATGAATAAAATTACATTACCAACACGTTCACTGCGTGCTTAAACCACGGAGTACCGAGAGATGTTTGTCTCTATCGGAAATACTTAAGGGGGTTTTTAGTGATTTTGGAATTGGTAGCAGCCATATTGGTTTCATTCAAAAATGCCACTGTAACAATTTTGCACACCCTCCAAAATTATTGGTTTAGGTCACTAAAGGAACTAAAATCTATCAATAGAATAAGTCTGTAACAGCCATATTCCAATCTTCAGGCTGTGTGTCTAGACTTTCCACCTGCTATTATGCTTTGGGTGCGCTTTTCCAAACAACATGTTTGAACCACCTGGCTGATCTGGCGCACTGATGCTGAGGTCTTTACTTTCGATCGCTTGGGGCGTATGATCAATCATCAATCATTCTATTTATTTGTCCATCAACAGTATTTACATACCGAACTTGTACATATTATTACGAACAATAGAAATAATATTAAAGAAATACTCAGGCATGAATATCTGTACAAATAAACTCACTGGACAAGGACATTGCAAAACGCAAGAGCGTTTAACGCAATGCCCTCGTAGACGAAAAACTAATAGAATTTAGTGTAAAGGGATTAAAATGGACTACATACCCAATACATGAAAGGGAATGTAGCTTCAAAAATTTAAGAACAATACAGAATTATGTAATTACAGAGGGCAATGGCGATAAAGACTGGTACATTCGTATTATATAAGGAATGAGTATAACTTATTTTATCACATAACCATTGGTGGTAGCAATAGATCCATACCAAATTGCATAACAATCCCTGTAGTTCCTACATCAGTGCCAATTCATATACATTTAAAATCAATATACGTCAGTTCCACCCTGCGTAAATAAAACTGGCCATGTTTCTTGCAAATGAATAAAATGTCACTCAAATTCTGTCCCTCATATCCGAGGCATGGCTACACCTAGGTTATGCTATCACAAAAGCTGTTACTTTAACCCAGGTTAATTTTACCCTCGGTTAAATATCTCAATAGAGGGATGACATGAATTTTAACCCATGCTCGTTGGGTTAAACCCTGTTTAAACCTGGGTTAAAGTTAACTTGCTTTTGTTAATACCGGTGTGGCAGGAGTTATAATAGTCCTCCGGGCTCACGTCCGGGAACTGGTGAACATATGCAATCGGTTCAGTTGACTCCTTCACGCAACATTGTTTCAGCTTTATTCCGTTGTTCGTCTATGAAGCCCGACTATGGATACCTGCCGGACTATGATTAAACCTTTCACACCGGCCATTGATTCAGCCCCATGGAAGAAAGAGATAAGAAGGAAGCAGCATTTCACTTCTCCCTCAAGCATATTGCTGAAGTTGCTTGTAGCTCATCTGTCTGAATGCCTTTGAGCTTCTGCTGAGACCGCGATGACCAGCTCGCTCTGAGTGCAATAATGCTGCTACCGTCTCGGTATAGGCTTTCTCTTCTCTTTCCTTAGGAATCGTCCCAGTATCCCAGGCATTTGTTGAGTGATGTATTGCAGAAACCCTTGCCTTCCTGCTTCTATTGTAAAGTATTAATGTAAAACATCCTCTGCTTTCACAGTCATCCACTAGATCTTGGTATTTGCACTTCTTTCTCGCATTGCATTGGATAGGTTTCCTCCATAGGGACCATAGCTTCTATGCTGATCACTGTCTTTGTTTTTGTAAGAAAGATGGTCATAATCTAGGGCTCTCCTGTTACATGATTTCTGAAGGGGAACCCTGTTTGTTTGTGTCCTCATCCATCATGAATTCCATCATTGCCTTCTTCAGAAGGTTGAGGCTTGGCTCTTGTCTTAGGCATTGGTAAGACTTGGACGCATAACCCCCCGCGCCGCGCGCAAGTGGCTGTAGGCCTGCCTACAATAACACTGGGATCCGTATGCATCATTCGCCCACGGTAAGGGTATTAGATCCGGCTGAACTTTGTTTTCAGTTTGTAGACTTAATGGACCCATCTTTTTCACATTCATGCGAGGACAATTGATATTAATTATAACGACACTATATACAGATGTTGAATCTTGAAAAAGGAATTTTTATTATGGGAATAACAGCCACATTTTGGAAAAAATAAGATTTGATGACGTCCACGCATGGATTGGTTTTATTATTTTTGCTGTCGGGGAGACCCATTCCAGGTACAACATAACGGTACGTATCCTACATTGAAAAAGCAACCGATTATCGCCATCGTACGTCGGTTTTGAATCAGTAAGGGAAATGTCATTTGTACTGTTTTAGACATAATACACTGTGTCTTTTTGGAAAAAAAATAATAGCACCTTTGGGCAGAAAGAGGGAATCATGTCGACCCTTGATTTAACATAGTCCCCGGATTTATATCATAACGCGTCGCCCCCCGAAGAGCAAACTGATAGCTGATACCCTGCACACGTGACCTGTAACCTCTACCACGTGCAACCAAACTATTCATCTCGTTACCGGTTTATAACTACATATCGGCAAGCAAAGCAGCAAGCATCTGTTATCTCTGTTGTCACAGCCGTAATCGATCAAGATGTTAAACTATACAACACCGCGGTTTCTGGTACGGAGGTAGGACACTATCTGCTCCGTTTGGGCAGTGGGATTTCCACGGTAATTTGTGAAACTGCTAAACATGCTTTACTATGGCAGTCTCGAGATCCAGTTTTTTTTTTTGACCATGAAAAATCATCTCTATAAACCTTGTTCAAAGATTTAGTTACTATCTGATAAATTAAGAAAAAAATAGAAGTTCACATCAAATATCATTCTTCTGTTAAATTACCTGTGCATAACTAAAACCTCCAGAAACTTCCCCTGAAAAGTAATCTCTATACAACAACATCATACCCTTGACATACTCCGCCATGGCTACCCTAGGAGCTATGCCCTCGTAAGCCATGCAGCAAACCGATACACTCTAATATCAAAACAGCCTATTATAATTATTGATCACACCCACACCAGGCACTCCCCTGGATTTTCGATAGTTGTCCATCAGCTGTGCGAAAGGCTACTGTAACGAGAAAGAGTTCAGATTCTCAGGTGCGAGGTTGGTTTTCCTGATTTGCCTCTATACAACGTACGGTACCGAGTGCCAGACCTGAAGAGATTGCTTTCAGTGTTGGTCATGGCGCCAGTTGTATCCTCCGCTTTGTAATGATTAGCTACAAAACCATTGAGGCCTATGAACAGTGTACACTGACGATGATTAATAAACAATAAATCATAACAATAATAAATTAGAAAAACAAAAATTATGTAAAATTAAAAAAACACAATTAAATAAATATAAAACGAATGACTAATATTAAATAAGAATGACAAAATTATAGCACTTTGGATGACTAAAAAGGATCTGAATGAAATATTGGAACAAAAATGAATACTAATCAATAAAGATTACACACAATTTTTTACACTTAACTTTAAATAATTAAGATTATTGAAAAATCCTATTATAAAACTCCTTATATCGTCTTAATGGTGCATTTCATGATGCTAGCACCATCATTTTTGTCCTTAGTTTCACTATCCCGGAAAATGGATTTCCAAAATTTTAAGTTGCTTCCGATCTTGCGTTTTGGTGTTAAGAGTAAATGTTTTATATCCAAAGTTCCCAGAGGGCACTGTTGTAATATCTGTCCATTTACGGACAGACAAAGACAAAATTTTACAAATTTCTTCCATAGCAATCTGCGCCTAAGATTGGCCCACTTACTCTGAGGCCAGCAATTCAGAGATGATATCAAAATTTCCAACCTTTTGAGGTATGCGGGGAGATGAGGCGTGGATCACGAAATTCCCCTTTAGGACATGAAAAAGTAATATAATGAATGTGGTCGTCTATGTCGGCTCTGAATACCATCATGTGCAACAACCGCTTCTGGAAGTGCTAATCTCATAGGCTCACATAATCGTAAAAAAATTAAGGTTGATTTTCCTCAGACAGACACATGTATACAATGTGTATATTTTGTTTTCAAATTGGGGGCCGGGAAGAACCTCTAAATGATGATTTTACAAAACTAAATAATTTACCATTATCATCACAAAATCCCATATACAGAATCTGAATATCAACCAAAAAACCTAAAAAGATTATCATTCATGATTGTAACATTTTTAGAGTTGATATAATTCCGCCCGTGACGGCTTTTTTTTGGATTTGAGTCAATATGGCGGCTTTAAGGTGAAGTTTCTATCATTATATCTTTAAAATGAATTAGATATCTTAATCCCCACCTAAAATGTCCTCATTTTTTATTTTATCCTTAAATTGAAATTCCGCTGGCGGCCATCTTGGATGTGGTCAATATGGCGTCTTTAAAAGATAAGTTGACATTATATCATTAACATTTGTATCTCCAACCCCCTTCCCCTCCAAAAAATAAAATAAAAAAATGCATCATTCATGAACATAGCCTTTCTAAATTTAAAATTATAACGAAGGAGACGGTCATATTGGATTTGTTCAATATCGTGGTTCCAGGGGCGCCCTTCTTGGCGCCCATCAGAAATTTAAAAAAAAGTATGATAGAGGCAACTTCTGGGCAAAAATTGGTGCTTTTGGCAGAAAGTGAACCAATTACAACCTATAATACCCTATCAGCCCTAACTGTTCATCCTCGTCTGGTTTTCATTCAAACATTCAAAAAATAACCCTACCGAGAAATTGATTCTCCAATGTTTTAATAAGAAAATATTGCTTGATAACATTTAACAAATTAAGAGCTATCGGTCAAGATTTCGTTTTTTACATGTTGAACCAATGGGCCCTGACGACGTCTAAAATTGGGATTTCTACAGCCTGTATAACAATGCAATCCGCAGTGCACCCTCTTTAGACAGAATGCAAATGTACCCTCGCCGATAACATGAACAGCAAGTGGATGAAACCATCTCGCGAAATAGGTAACACTCGGAGCTCAAACAACTCACGCAGAGTTTATTCCTTCTTCAAAAAACATTCTCTGCTACAAGATCTCTAGAAAATCACTTTAAGATTTCCGATGTTTGGAACATTTTATTCAGAATTCCGATACATTGCATATGGACTCAGGCGACAACCCAAGCATAGGTGTCTTCTTCAAAACACGCCATACGTATATTCTCCATTGCAAATCCTTCTAAATCCCCTTATATTATATTACAGGCTTTTATGTAATATATTTACAACAGTAAAAGAAAAAAACCTAAATAGTATACCTATATTGCATTTCACGAATCAAAAATACATACCTACAAAAGTACCCTCGCCGAAAACCTGAACAGCAAGTGGTTGAAACCATCTCGCGAAATAGGTAACACTCGGAGCTCAAACAACTCACGCAGAGTTTATTCCTTCTTCAAAAACACATTCTCTTCTACAAGATCTCTAGAAAATCACTTTAAGATTTCCGATGTTTGGAACATTTTATTCAGAATTCCGATACATTGCATATTGACTCAAATCATATACCTTTTCCTTCTACGTCCCGTTTCTTTCATTCCTATAAAGTCGTGACATTTTCTATCGCCTAACGCTAAAACCAATAAAATAAGTAAACAAAATTCTACACTATATAAGACAACTCGACTCGACGACAAAAGAAATATGTGGACGTAACGCCCTCATAATTAATGGAGATGTCACACACGTAACCACCAATGTCACACAGGTGACCGTACTTATGATATAAATTTTTAATTATCAAGCAAAGTTTGCTTGTTACTTAATTACCAACATTGTCGATGTCGTAATGACAAAGTATCATTGTCGTTCTGAAATAACTAAAAGAATGTGAGTACTTAAATAATCACAGATTTTTACAGCTGAATTTTGAATTCTAAAAACCCTTTTTGTCTGACATCACAACGTGACAGAACTTTACCCCCTCCCATGACAAAATTACCAATCTAGCAAAAGTGGAAACATTATTTTTGTTATTAGGTTTGAACTAAAGGTTATTCATGATACCAAAAGTAATAACAGATTAGTTACGTTGGTAAAACAGTATTGGGTTGAAAATAAAAAATACCTTTTAGGTCACAATCGTAACCGCTGAATGGCCTAATGTTAATTACGAGTTTCTAATTGTCAAGCGTGAGCGTTTTCTATGTTTTTTTTAATAATTCATTTTCATAAATGATACATTACAAAATGTTTAGAAAAAATGTCACTATCGAAATTTTGATTGGCTGATGTAGATTGGAATTCAATAGAAATTCAATCATAAACACGAAAAGATCACGGGAACCATTTGTCTTGCATACAAACCACTTCTCTTAATCTAATTCTTTAAATACATTGTTAATAGTTCAAATGCAATATCAAATTGTTGACGAAACTCAATTGATACAATACACAATCGGTATGTGGTAGTGCTGCTGGACCAACCGCTACTTTATCGTGGCTGTTATTATAAATTAAACTAGTACATTTCCCACCTGTGTGACCTTTGACCTATGTGTGTGACCTTTGAACCTAAGATTTGTTCTGTGCTCAGGTCAGTGGTCTTTTTAACCAAATTTGGTGGTCATAGGACATTTCTACGCAAGTTCACCGCCAGATGACCTTTGACCTTTTGGGTTACTCTGAAATCCGGCTAACAAACGTCAGACTCTCCTCTCCACTACCTTCATGCCAAATATCAGCCCCATATGTCAAAGCGTAACGAAACGCATAGCCAGACAGACTCGCAGACAGATCTCATTATTTAGTAGTACTGTATAGATTCTAGTTATGGAACTGGGGAGTAATGCAAGTTTCTTTTTATTTTAGTGTCCACAATATAGTGAGGACACACTGCCAGAAGACACACAGCACTTAATATCAGGAATGACACCGTGTAGTTCTCTCTTTGGTCATAAATCCATCCTGAAAAACGAAGCAAAAAGAGACATTATCAGATAAAAAGGGCCTTAGATTTTACCCAACCAGGGCGGTGTGGCAGGAGATATTCCTCCGGACTCACAGTCCGCCTAGAACGGTAAAGAATAGGGCACTCGATTCAGTCGACTCTTCACGTAACATTAGTTTCACGCTTTATTCCGTTGTCGTCTATAGAGCCCGGACTATGGCTCCTGCCGGACCATATCTCCTTTTACACCGAAATAATAACATGGGTTGTGTAGTTCATGAAAGTACGTGATGACAAATCAAAAGCGATAGCAATTTGAATACACCAACATTTTCCAAAATCGCCGCCATTTAAACGTAATAGCGCTACTATAGCCACTTACTGTCGAAATGTGTAAATGTGTTGTCTGGGTCAAGAGGTCCAATATACAATTGCCAGAATTGCCTGAGTCATGACAATTTATATACAGTTATTTTTCAAGATGGCCCGGCTCATCTATGAAAACCATATATTTCTTATTATATAACTTAAGAAGATGAGTTTGGTGTCAAAATAAGTGTTTCTGGGTCAAGGTGTTCAATAAAACTATTCTCAAAGCTATAAGATGAATATAAAAGTGATGTTTATTTCGATATGTCATTGTTTTCAAGATAGCCCAATATTTTAAGTACAAGTACCCAAGAGTGTTAGAGTTACTGCAATGTCATGCTGAATGTGGCAAAGTGAAAACAAATACTTGTTAATTAATGCCAACATAAAATCCCCAGTAACTCCTCTTTAAAACTTCCTAACAGCGCTTTAGGGTCATCTACGAACGAAGAACCAAAAACATTGACTACCAACAGGTGTATACGTGACCATGGCAACTTAAGTGTTTGAATTTCGCGGCCTCTTGAGATATCTGAAACAAACACAATAGCTTCTATTAAAGTAATAATACAGGCCTAAAATATCAAAATTCCCATGTAATTTCAGATATATATTTGGATAGAATACATATACAATGCCTTTTGTTGGGAGCTTTAAAATGTCAGAGGTCTGTTGTTTGTTCCTTTTCCCTGCTCCAAGCCGTTGTGTAAGGAGCCTATTTTTTCAGAGTTGGTTGTTACCTTCACAACAAAGACTAATACAGAGGCTCCTTAGGCTATGCCTCGTCGAACGACATTGTCAATACGCCGAAGAGTACTTGCACTCCGACGGGAAGGGTACAAACAAGCCACAAGTCGCAGATTTCCTCGGAATATCGCAGAGTACGGTCTGTAAAATCCACAGACATCATCGAGAGGTGGGTCATTTGAGGGCACGAAAATCTTCAGGACGACCACGATTGACTACCAGACGAGATGATCGCCGACTACTTAAGCTGTGCCGTAGAGCCCGGAAAATGCCAACGAGCCGTCTTCGTCGTTTGTGGAGAAGACACTATGGAATCAACATTTCCCTCCAAACTATAGATCGGAGATTGCTTCAACATGGTTACCAAGCAAGACGAATGGCCAAATGTTCACGCCCAACCATTCACCACAGAGTTGATCGACTTCGCTGGGCTAGGGAGCACAGAAGATTACAGCTCAGACACTGGCGAAATGTTGTGTTATTGGCGAGAGCCGCTACATCCTTGACCTTCAGATGGAAGACAAAAGGTTCGATGATTACATGGGGAGAACCTCCGAGATGACTGTATTCAGGAATCGACTCGGGGTAGTGGCGGCGCAGTGATAATATGGGCCGGTATTCATTATGGAGGAAAAACATCACTGGTGGTGCCAGATAGAAACATGAACGCGATCGTGTATCTGGCCATTCTGGAAAACCACTCTCTGCTACATGCAAGAGGGGTTTATGTAAAGAATTTTCGGCTGCAACACGACAATGTTACGTCGCACAGGGCCGCTGTAGTGAGACAATTTCTTGAGGCAGAGGGGGTAGAGCAGATATCATGGCCTGCTTGCTTCCCTGATTTGAACCCTATCGAGCATGCTGGGATGCCTTAAGCCGAGCCATCGATTACAGGCACAATCTTCCTCAAACACTACAGGAGTTAGCTCAGCCTCTGACCGATGAGTGGGATGCTCTGCCCATTGACATCATAAACCTTGTGGAGAGTATGCCGCGACGTCTTGACACACTAATTAATGCCAGGTATGGCCATACTCGATGTTAGTGACTGATTGACATTTAAAACAGTACTGTTGAACATTTCGATGCATGAAATCACCCAAAATATGTTATATGTAAAAATGACTGATGTGAAAAACTTGTAAAACTTACAAAATTCTTAAATCTGCTGTTCAAATACCCCCTTATACTTCAGGCTAAGGACACAGTTCGTAAAGGGTTTTATACTTGTGGACTAAGTTCATGGTGATATGTTCGGAAGAGACTGACCATTCAAGTAGTGTGGCGATACACACCCTATATATATATATATATATATATATATATATATATATATATATATATATATATATATATATATATATATATATATATATATATATATATAATATATAAAAAAAAAAAAAAAAAAAAAAATTTCATATTTTATTCCAATATTATGAGCAACAGTGTAGGTGCTGTATAGTATGGAGTATATAACGGATTTTGCCTTTTATATGCCGACCATCTTGGTAAATAGTGGCGTATGCAAACCTCCTTTGATTTAGTATTCATCTGATAGTTTATAAATAGTTTTATTAGTTTTCCTTGACTCAGAAAATCTTTAATTTGACACCACAATCCTAGGCTACATAATAAAATATGTAAGGTTTGTGTCAATAAGACGTCAGTCATCTTGGGAAATGTTTAGACTTAGTATGTGTGCACCACAGACAAGTCTTGTAATTAATTAAAAATAGCAACCCACAGAAGGTGCCATGTTCAAACTATTTGTACCGTGGTAAAATCAGCACGAATCAACATGATATCATCAACCAGACCTTCCCTGCATGTTTCGGATGGTTCATTTTCAAATTATTTTATTACACAATCAGCTGCATACATTGTTATTTTAGATCCGTGTTGGTATTCAAGAGCCTAGTTGACGTCACCATGGTCCACACTTTATTTGAAAAATGGCGACTTATGGGGAAAGGCAGTATCGTTGTTTTTAGCGTTATTATTATTATTATTATTATGATGATGATTATTATTATGGTTATTATTATTATTATTATATTCAAATGCAGTCTAATTCCCCTACCTTTGCAACCGTAGTGACCGCTCCAACAAGAACAACAAACATGTATCAAGTTGAGATACATTATAAGATGTTCATTCATAACTTTTATGGCGATAAGGGAGTTAGGTTAATCGGCAGAAAGTGTTTCTTCATGGAAAATGGCTTCTAATGTATTTGAAAATTGTGAAGTCCATCTTAAAGTGGAACATTTGGCACATTACATATTTTGGTTTTGAACCTATAATATACCTACCTATGAGAAAACCGCTCAAGAGAGCTGCTACACTGAATGAGACCCACTGCCACGCCACTGCATTGGTCATTCTGTCGCCTTCCACGCTGTCTTTCAGAATCTGAAACATGCTTAGTACAAGAAGTCCTCTTCCAAAACCATATGCAGCAGATGAAAACATCAATCCAATGTAAGAATAAATAGCCGAAAAAAGTGGGTCTGTCGCCAGGGCAAAGGAAGAGATCAATGCTGCGAAGTACAGGATTTGTTCGTTTGAAAATATTCTCTTTCCAAATGGGTAAACTATATTTCCTGCAAGAGCCTAATCCTCCAACAGTTGCAAGAACAGACGCTTGGTATGGAAGACAACCAATGTCTATGGCATGAGGCACTAAATATATGACCCATCCTGTTACGCAAAACCCAGTACCGAACCAGCAGCATAACAATGATATAAAATTAAGTTCCCGGAACAAGTCTAAGTCTAAATACTTGGCGATGTTTTTAATCAATTTATAATCGGGATCACTCCATTGTTTCTCTTTTCCTGAGTTAACCATATTTTGTCCCGATTTAGGTATGGGGACAGGTCGAAGTAATACTCCACACACTACTAAATGGTGATAGATTCCACCTAGGATCAACACAGTTCCTCTCCAGCCATAGATATTAAGAAGAAATTGCGTCAATGGAGGCATAACTGCAATACCAATGGACAAACCTACTTGAGCCATGACATTAGCGACGTCATAATGTTTATCGAAGTAACGTGCCAGTTCCCCGACGAGTATAGCTTCCACTCCAGCTGAAAGACCTATTTGGCATTTCAAAGAAATTAATACACAGTAGTTAAATGTATTAAAAAATATTTTTATTACAAACGTATGATATTATAAGCTTACAGGGTTATAAGAACTATTGATTAAAACTGGAATTCCGCTCTCCCGTGGTTCATTTGGACTTGAACAAAAAAGTACCACGTCCTTGGCAGGGACGTCAAGTCGTCAGTCCCATGTACATGGAGAATCACGCCTGCATATGTAATCGAAACAAGTTTGGATGAGAGTGGGTTGGAAACCCCTCGCTGTCCTATTAGGGGTCTAAGCCGTCCAGGGGCCCGTTTTACACGGACTTACGATCGATTGTGTTTGATTTACCAAGCGTAACTCGATCAAGCGTAAGTTTCTAATCTTGAAAAATATCAATCAAGCACGATGAAAACTTCGCCGTTGAAGCTATGTGATATTATTTCGTTCACTGATCCGCTAAATCCTACAGTCCTAGAAAACGTATGGACTTATCCGCAATGTTTGTTAGTTATGAATGAGGGCCATGGACTCAGGCTAAAAGTAATATAAAACATAATTAATGAGCACTATATAGCGTGCCGTGTGTAAGACATCTCCCGATCGGGGCTTCTTCAACCAGGGCGGCATGCAGAAACAGTAAAAATTTCGAAGGGTTGAATCTATGCATAATGGAAAACGCCATAAGTATTTACAACCGATGCAAGTCAAATAATGTACGAGCATAGAGGTTAAACCTTCAGGATTTGCCATGAAAAATGTCCGCTTATGATAAAATGTTTGAAAGATGATTAGAAAAAAAAAGAGAGAAACACTGGATACGGAACGATGCAGTAAATCCTCTGAAGCTTCACTCATAATTCGATTACGGGGAAAGTAGCCATCAATGATAGAATGGTTTATTTGCTACACCTATCCTTACGATTGTACATGTGGGGAAATTGTCGCAGCTTCTACACATGTAAATACAAATGTTCAATGATTCAACAACCTGGCTATTTCTCAAATATTCTGACGTCACGCAACGTCATTTAATGAGCAGCCCTCAATCAATACGGGCGGCGAAATTTCCAACACAGTTTTGTAAGTGTCAAATGCTGCAAATTGTGACTTCTACTAAGTTTCTCTTACATGTAAACTATCCGATTTCAGGCAGTTATCTGAAGATTATGTTCTGAAACTTGTAAATAGTACGACATAAGGCGGAGTAGACCAGGCCTACTTGTTTTGAAAGGAAAATGTCGTATTACCTTGTTCCTAACATTACCAACATCATAACAGGTTTCTCTCAGCAGGTATGTTCCAGCACTTTCCAACATGCCATCCCTAACCCAATCATTAGAAAAGTACTTACACTAGTGTATAAGGGGAGGGGTCCATGGAAACCAACATTTGTTTTTGGTACGCCATTTTTAAAGGTTATACTTTTGGACAACATTGTATGTAATAGTTAAAAATCAAATCGACATTGGCGTTATTATGCTAATAGCATAATTAAGCATTTTGATGGCGCTATTCAAAATTGTTTGGCCCTTTAAATCGTACTGGAGTAATTTTATTTTTTTATTTCCGTAATGTAAATGATTTATGTTCTCATTTATGATGCAAAAATTTATGGAAAAAAGTCCTTCGGGAAAGTGTTTTTCCTTTTTGGCGGGGGAATGGGTGCGCATGTAAAAAGCCGGTTTTTGAGGCCGGCATTGAATCGGTACACCCGATTTTAATTTTCCCTGTTATGTAGTTAATATACACAAACGGGAATGCACAGAACTTATACACTTAAAAGTGACAGGAGGAGATTTTTTGGAGGATCATGGATTCTCTCAAAATTCACTGGAATCGGTTGTAGACCACCTACCGAGAACGTTGAAGGTTTATTGGAACAAAAAGTGCAAAGAAAAGAAAACTTCAAACTGTTTGAACTGCCGCTACCGTAAATCGTTCCCATAGAAAAACATGCTTGACTTGCGTCGTGCACGGCAGAATCTTTTAAATCATTGTCTTACATAAGACGGCGTTTCGGTTATTTTCATCAGGGGTGTGATCTAATAAATTGGGAAGCATCCAAATAGTATAGAACAGAGGTGCGAGAAAAATTGGGCGCTTCTTTCTGGGAATCTCCCTCATTTGTCTCTTTAAGTTCAACCCTGAAGAGCTGAAAAACTATCGCCCTGTAGCCAACCATCAAGTTTCTATTAAACGGATAGAGAAAAACAGTGGTGAAACGACATCAATAACAACTGAATACAGCAATCTGGAAAGGATTTCAGCTGCATATGTTTGCTCGCTAGTACAGAGACCTGCATGATTAAGGTAAAAAAAACATCATGTGCATGATACACAAACCAGAAGTTTCTCCGGCCACCGTCCTAATTCTCCGAAAAGCCAAAAAACTGGAAAAGGACTTTGGTCCCAACGGTTTGACTTAACAGCGATTATTTGGACATCTTCTGTCGTCAAATATATAAAACGTCATGACCCACTGTGGTGGTATGCAGACAACGTGAGCGCCCTGGACCTTAACACTTAATTTATAAGGTCTTGCCACCTTCCGTTTGTGTATAAGTGAAAACCACTGCCGGGAAGTTTTTACCAAAACTCTGTTCATTAATGGGTACATCAATACGACCAAATAACAGGAAACAAATGAAAATCGGTTGCAACGATTCACATGGCGGTCAAAAAACGATGAAGCGCCACCTATTCCTCTCCGAAAAATGTAAAACCACTTGCCGATGGAACCGGTTTCCATGACAATGTGGCACATAATAGAAGAACATAAATACATTACATTGCTGAAATAAAAATTAAAAAAAGGTAACCAGTAAGATTAAGGGGCAAACAAATTTTGAAAGCTCCACAAAAATGCTTAACTATGCTAATAAGCATATAACGCCATGGCCGATTGATTTTTTTTCCCCACCAAAAAAGTGCAATGCATTTAGGTAATTAACTAAAATTTTGGGCAAAGCAATTTACCGTTTAAAAATTGCGTTACAACATACGAAAAAAAAAAAAACAGTTGGGTCCACGTGAACCCCCCCCCCCCCATAAACTGAAGGTTAAAGTTGCATCGCGAAATGCACCAATTGAAGTAGTAGGCTTACTATTAGTACCTGAGTGCTGCCGATAAGTAAACTGCTGGGCATTAAAGAGACTGAGGAGATTTCAAGAAAGAAGCGCCCTCCCTCATTGTTTTCGAACCGTGTTTGTGCATATTGGACTGTTTCCAATGTATTAGATCACACCTGAGTGATAAGCGAATACGCGTGTGAGTAATAATATGATGATTTAATACTTTCTGTCGTGCCGACAGAAAGTAAGCACGGTGTTTCTATGGGCAGTTTACGATAGTCAGGCAAGTTCAAAACAAGGTTTGCTGTTTTTTGACTTTGTTTGTCCAATATAACCTTCGAAACGTTCGGTAGGTGTTTAAACGATCGTTCAATTTTGAGGAGAAATTCGTATTCCTAAAAAAAAATCTCCTCATGTCACGTAGTTACTAGAAAAAAGGTATACCGATTTGGATGTCGCAAAATCGCGAAAATTACGGTCCACTGGATTACTAGCCAGTAGTTACTCGTCCGGTACACCGGGTTTGGTGCGCTGGGTTGATATAGGTCCGGTAATATTTCGTATTATTCCTTCAATAACCTATTATTTCTTGTGTATATTGTGATGAATGACTAGTCAGACACCTGATATCAATCTAAAAATAAAAAAAACAATATTTGTCACCATTGAGTTTTCATTTCGGTGTATTCAAGTTCGTTGTTTTTTAACAGTGAAAATCATTTTGTGCAATTATTGTGTCTTTGTTCAAATGAAATAGGTTTTTTAAACACAATTTTGTAATAAACACAACTAATCTGATGAATTGACATACAATTTACCATATATGGTGTACGTAGCAAATTAAGTCATCTTGTTTCGTTGACGAATTTCATTCAATTTTTAATTTGCGGGCATTTTATTGATTAAGGGAAGCAATTCTTCAACCGGCACGGTGTAATAATTGTTATCGAAAAAGGAAAACGATAACCGGTAAGTAACCGGAGGCTAATTGGTTTGGTTTTTAATCATCTTCTCTTTTTGAGAATTTTTACGATTTACATTTGAAAATCATTATGATTAAATGGACAAATGGCATACATTCAACATGATTGGGCATTTTAAAGTTGACCCTGTGTAAAACTTAAATGCCCTATGAAAAAAGTTATACCACAATTGAGAGACTGCTACCTTAGAAGTGATGTAGAGGGGCCGTACTACTACCAAGGGTCAAAACCTTTTGTTAGTGGGAGGTAAACGAATTCCTTAAAGTAAGGCCCCTATGACATCCTGCTCCGCTCTATAATAGCCAGGAGGGCGTTCATTCCTCAAAGATATAGGACCGCAGCCCTGCAATGAATCGGTATCTCTATTCTTTACGCGGTTTTTCGTTAGCGCAGAAAAATTTTTGCAATCCAGGAGTTACAGAGGATTTTTTCAAACGTAAGTATTTCTTTGTCGCTTATTAGGGCCTATGGTTCGGCACGAGGGAGGCCGGATCCGGCCATTGGCTACCCTAAAACGCATTTGACTGGCGGAGGTGCGAAACATGGAACCCTTTTTGGTCATTATTGGTTTTGTGACCCTTTTTGCGGTCCGTGTGGTCCGCGCAGCGGTTGTGTGTGAAAACCGACCCTTCCCGCGTTTTTCTGCTTGCGGATGAACAAAACAGATGTACGTAATGCCCCCCCCCCCCGGGGGTTTACGTCATACCCTGCATGTCCGTATCCAGGTCCCTTACATTCCAAGATTTACACATACTTGTCGCCATCTAGCCTACTGATCATTCCGTTCACAAGGTATTGTACACAGAATTATTTTGACAGCAACCACCGAACCTATCAGCTGCTTGAATACATTATCTCCTAATCGGTCGTTGCTAGGCGATAAATGCTCTACTCCTTTAATTGCTGAACGATTTGCGGGAATTGGATTGAGTATATGCAATTGGAAAATACTTTTTAGCGTCGTTCAAAATTGGGGCGAAACCGAAAAACCCCAAATTAATTCGAATGAAATTATATCAAATGACGGGAAAACAAGTTTACCCATGGCGTAAACAGTGGATTGACGCAACAAATTGGTGAGAAGCAGAATGCCCGTGGAGAAAAAATAGGGAAATCAAAAGATATTCATACTAAACAGCTTTTCTCACGCATTTGCCCTGCAATGGGATATTTTGCTAGCGCATGATTTGTTTGTGTTTCTTTTTGTGTTTTTTATGTTTGGCTTTTTTTGACGGCTAAATTTCCCCGCCACTTTACACATGTTATAACGCCCTATATCGTTTTACTAATCGAACAACGTAAGAAGCAGCGATAACACACTGATACTTTTCAATGACTTATATACTCAGTTCAGCGGGGCGGATTAGTCATATTACTCTGAATAGATATGAATAAAATCCATTCAATGCCAAAAATATAAATCAAAATATGCACGGATGCTTTAATGGCGTGGTTATTATTTTTTTTTTAAATCGAGTCGTCAGTAATTGGCACAACTTTACTAGACATGGGATATCAAAGAACACTGTTCAGACGTTGCTAGATTGCATAATGAGGCCCATTGATTGAGTTAAGACGAACACGAGGCGGTAGATTTAGTAGACGAGTGAAAACCGATTGATTAATTCAATGACCCGCAAATGGAACTGCAAAGTATTGCATTTAACTAATAGATATCGTATATAGGAGAGAGGGAGAGACAGGAGAGAGAGAGCAGAGCGGACAGCAGAGAGAGACAAGAGAGAGAGAGAGAGAGAGGAGGAGAGAGGGAGAGGAGTGTAGAGGAGAGAGGAGGGAGGAGAGAAAGTGAACGTAGCAGACCAAATTTTATTCCACAAATAACAACACTATTAGTCAGGGGTAGGAGAAAATCTCAAAATGTATTTCTGGCCCTTAAACATATCTTCTAACGGAAAACCACCTAGGTAAGATCTGCAAAGGTTTATACTTGTAAACATATTTAATGGTGAAATTCTGATTTTTACTGATAAAAAAAGAAGAGTTGTCAGCTTTCGACCAATAGAATCTTCATCAGAACACATTGAAAGAAGAAATGGAGAAATGTGTGACTAGCTGGTCTGTTAAAAGATGACAAGACAGCCCGAAAATATTATGGGCGCGCAACTAACCCTCCACGTTTGGGGGAATGTTAGGTAGTTCCGAAAATAGAACAATATGTACCAGCAGACATATGTTCAGGTCCTTTCAGGGCTCCTTTGGGGATCGGTGTTCAGTAGGGTGGTACATTAAAATAAAAGTGACAAGAGGATTGTTGATCATCGCTGAGATTATCACCAATTTTTAAATTCGATTATATGTGAACTAGGCCTTGGACTATAGCGTACGGTACGCGTTGGCGCTGTGTCATATGCCTTTTCTTAAAATCTATACTATGAAAATTGCAATCTTTTGAAGCTAGAATCATAGGAACTGGACTACAACATTCAAAAATGTTGTCAAGCGGGTGCAAAGTAACAGGGGTCCCAAACAATGGTGGCAAGCAGATAAACACGCTTTCTAAAAAACTGCCAAGCTGTGAATTTCATTGTCATGGAGGAAAACCCTTTCAACCCGAATTAATTTTAGGATTTCATTTTTGAACTGTCACCTAAATACATGTCTAGATTCTCTCAGCAGAGCAATTCACAAGCTTTCATGGCAAAACGAATTGCCCGAAGTGTTGTAAATCACATTATAAACGTGAAATTATACCACTTAATCTTTGGATTGTTCCACATTTGGACAACAAAATAGTATCTTGAATGTATTTCAAGATGTATTAGTGCAAGAAACGCTCAGGCGTTTATCGGTCGAAAGGCTAATTCTACTCTTTTGTATAAATTGGGCAAATCCCATGACAATCCACTCATGCAAGCCAGAGATATGACGGATTATTAAAGGACATCTGTTTTTCACCATTCAAAGGGGAGTTTACAAGGTTTAACACTAAAGTGCCCAAGGGGGGGGGGGGTCCATAGTTCCCAACATTGATTTTGTTGCGATTCTAGTACGCAATCAAATTTTTCAAGGAGTTTTGTGCTAAGTGTCTGTGTTGTTGATTTAGATCGCTACTCCTGATACAAAAAAAATAATACGCCCACAGCTTCATTAAGAATAATTAGTTGGGTCCCTAGGAACCCCCCCCCCCCCATGGGCACTAACAGAAGTGAAAAATAAGAATATTGTACTTAATAAAAAAAGAAAAATTAAAAGTAATTAAAGCAATGGATTATGTGATCAGAGATATACCTAGGAGGTATTACGAGGTAAAATTAATTAATAATTATAATACTTAAATCAATTAACTTTTATATGATGATAGAATAATTTTATTTTTAATGCGTGTATTAAAAATGGTTGTAAGTATATGGGAAAATACGGGCATGTGAGAGTTTCTTAGAAAAAATACAAGATGGTTAAATTTGCTATATTTGCCAATGTTATTTTCATGGGTTTTATTCAGAGTAGATATAATGCATATTGGTTCAAAACGTATATGGAGTTTGTGAGGCTGGAAAAGTGCGACCCACTCTGTATCGAAGAGTGAAAATTTCAATGGGCCATAGGTCATAGGTCAAAGGCGGATTTTCATTTTCATTGTGCGTATGTGGTTCTAGTAAACCCCCATTATTTTGGGAGTGTCCTGATCAAACTCCCCCGGGGAAGTGGTTATCTGGGGGGGGTCCCTCCTAGGAACCCCCCTGGGCACTAACGGACGTTTTTTAGCTTGGGCACTTAAGTTGTACCACCATTTGTCCGTTTGGGTTCGGGTTGAGAAGTCCAACACATTGAAGTGTACTGCTTTCATGACAGAACATATTAAACACCAACTGAGGAATAACAAAATGATACGATAGATTTTTCTAGATTTAGTAATGTTATAGGAGAGTAGAAATCAATAAACATGCAATGATTAATACAGTCGCATTCTAACCAATATATCAGCACATCAAAAACTGGGCCGTATGTCCATTTTGTTATCTCTACCTGCGCATTTTTCGTGATAAATAGCATTTTGCTAAATATATAACTTGTAAAAATAAGTGGGGCACATTTTGAATATATAGTCACATTTCCTTTTACAAGAAAAAAAATAAAAGCTGGCTCATGAAAGTTCCTTTGTTCCGCAGTAACCTGTTTGCCTGGCATCTTTTTACCAGACCCCAAAGGTAATGACACAACAGATTACGCTTTTCTTTGTTTCTCGTCTTTGTGAGGGTTTTATAAATAATACAAATGGAGGAACAGCACTCATAAAATTGAGCTAAGCTAAAAGCTCACACCTGTCATTTAATTTGTACTTAAACATGACTGAATCTTAAAATTCATATAAACATTCATGCTTTATTAAAATCTATTAAATTTACATGCTTCACCCCCCCCGACAGTGAATATTTCAACAGGTAACCCCTTTAGAATGAATATTGTCAGCTTAAAATTATTATTGTTAGATATTATATAAGATATTTGTTCAGCTACAGCACTGTATTAATTACATATTAGCATATTACCTTCGGGTTCTTAGGTTACCATTTAGTCAACGCACACGATTCAGCCACTCAGCCACGAATCTATCTGATGTACCGGTTATCACTAACTGTGTAAATCCCATTGGAATGGGTGAAAAACAGATAGTCTTTAATATTCGTTTATATCTCTGGTTTGCGTGGGCGGATTGTCATGGGATTTGCACAATTTATACAAAAGAAATTCACAGCTTCAGCGGTTTTTGAGAAATCGGAGTTTATCTGCTTGCACCACTTTTTGGGGGGACACCCTGTATGGAGGAATAACAGCCGTGGCCGTACAGACAGCGCATTACACTCAAAAGTGCGCTGTGGTAAAAATAGCTTGTATGTCCTTCAATTTAAATAAAATGAATTAATAGTTTTGACATTTTATGAACATTTAAATGTGTATATTTATTTACAGCTAGTGCGTTTAATGTGTATAGAGTTAAGTTTATGGGGAAATAACTGAATAAACTATGCATGATAGAAAAACGTACGCCGCGTGGTTCTTGGTAAAGATAGTTTGTAGGTTGGTGAAATATTAATTTCAATTTAATAAAGACCAGACTGTCAGAAAATGATGGGGTGCAAATTTTCGGACTGCTGCCCCCTTCTTCAAGGTGGAAAATGTTACTACCGGGAAAAATTTAAAATCGTGTCAAATTTCGTTTTAATGTACATTAACATGTTTGTCGTCTCATAAGGATTAGAAAAAGTATATATTTGCCTAGGTTCCGACCTTTAGTTAAAGCGCTATAGCCCCATAATGGTTCAAGGTCATCCTGGGGTAAAATTTACCCCATGCTCAGATTTTGTTGACACTGGTGATAAGTTGTTTGTATTATCTCACAGGATCCAAAACTGTATTATTTTAAGTGCATGTGACATTTGGTTGGCTAATTACATAGCAAAATGTAGCAAGGGTCTACATGGTCTATGTGGGTCACTAAAACGTTCCCTGGATGTCGCAATGGTGATATCACCAAATTAGTTAAAATGCATTTTCTGTTTCAGTATAAACCATTATGGGGCTGTACCGCTTTAACTAAAAGTTGGAACCTAGACAAATTTATCCTTTTCTAATCCTTATGATGAGACGAACGCGTTAGTGTACATTAAAACACAATTTGACTCGATTTTAAATTTTTAACTATACTAACATTTTCCCCCTTGAAGAAGGGAGCAGCAGGCCGAACATTTGCACCCCCATCGTTTTCTGACAGTTTGGGCGCTATTGAAACCAAAACAGCAACAAAATCAAATCAAAAATCCTACGGGAATACATACCAAACCACACTATTACAAGGTTCAATGGCAGATACATGTAATTGATTTTCCATTGCTTTGCCAAAATGAATTTTAGTTCTTTTTACAATCCATCGTCGTACCAAAATCGTTGACAATAATCCAAATATAATGATTGCATAACTGTATATCACCTATCACCATATAGAAGTGTTCAGGCCTATATAATTTCATTTTAGCGAAAAAGGGTTATTTTATGACGCAGCAGTGATGTGGAATGAAGCGAAACGTTCATAGACTTTAAAACGAACAGTAGTGTGAGGTGACCTGAGCATAGTGACATTAATTAAATTCATGGTTTATATAGTGACATTAATTAAATTCATGGTTTATAAACCAAAGTTTGACGATCTTACCGATGTTCAATTAAACTGTACTTTTGAGCAGAGTTCATGTAGAAATAATAGTTACTGATAATGTGTTATCATATTCAGGGGTATGTGTTACTATTTGATACATTTACAGTTTTGCGCTTCATGATTTCAAGGTTATGAGTATACGCGCGTAGCCATATGGTAACTGTGTCGATTGGCCAGTTCATCAGCTAAAATAGTCTGGCAGAATGGCTTTGGGTTGTGCTACTTATAGTACATGTGGAACTGTGGAAATATGAACATTTCATATACAATCTTGCAACCAAGGTTTTTCTTAATCAAAATTGTATGAGGATTCCAAAAATCATGGGTGTATTTTTTTAAAATGTGTTCTTGGATGTATTCTAGGGGGAAATGTTTATACAGGGGGTCAAAATATAAAAGGGGGCAAAATGTATTTTAAAGCATATACCACCATGTTCGGTACCTTTCAAGGATTACAGAAAGGTATAGTTTACCCTACCTGAGGGTTATAGTACAAGAGTTACAAGACAAAACGGGTTCAAGGTCACACTGGGGTAAAACTTCAGATTCATCGGTTTGTTTTTAAAATGGTGCCAAATTGTTCGTCTTACTCTACAGGTCGCGTTGTCAATGATGTTTTGATGATGATTAAGAGGGCAAATATGACCGTGGTCCACAGGGTCTATGGGAAACCACTAGTTACATCTGTAAAAGTCTCACTTTGAGAGGTGAAACACAGAATCAATATACTTTTTCTAATTTAGTATGACCCAATGAACGATTTAAAACCAGTTTCAACAAAATCGGACCATTTTATAAATAATGGACCTTGAACTTTCTTGAGCCTATTGCACTAAAACAATAGGTTGTAAATATGGCAAACTATACATTTTTAGAAACCTTATGAGCAACCGAACATATTGGTATAAATTTTAAAACAATTTAAACGCTTTTATTGTTTTATTGTTTACCCCTGTACAAATTTTGCCCCCTTATAAAACACCCAAGAACACATTTTAAAAAATGACACCCATGATTTTCAGATTCTCCATGAAATTCTGTACTGGAAAAACATTGGAGTCAAAATTGTATATGATAAAAACTAAACCAAAACATTAATTACATTTCCGCATGTACTATTATGGCACCCAACATTTTTTGTTTATTTTTTTTTTTCAAGACGTTTTTTTTTTTGCTATTTGCCTGATTTATGAATACGTTTCTCCAAACCAAGCTACTATTAAAAATAATAATTCTTGCTTTTAATTAGTAATAATTGATTCAAGGCCGCTGCTTTAATTGATGTACTAACCTCACAGCAGAAATGTGAAAGCGCATATCAAATATTTACGTTTCTAAAATAGCATCTTCACCAACTAATGAATTTGAGGAGTTAGGCAAGGTTTCCGAATTTGAACAGACATACTTCAATCATGCTTGCTGAATCAGGTAAGGTTCAGCACCTTGCCATATCTGGGAATTTGCCCAGACTGCTA
Source organism: Ophioderma brevispina (assembly GCA_023653785.1). NCBI lineage: Eukaryota > Metazoa > Echinodermata > Ophiuroidea > Amphilepidida > Ophiodermatidae > Ophioderma > Ophioderma brevispina. The sequence goes on along the minus strand of JAMKCH010009836.1, from coordinate 9,579 downwards.
ATTGTCAGTACAAATGAAATTACGTAGTAGGAAATTCAACTGGTCCTCTCCACAATTTTCTCATTGAGCGAAAAAAAATTATCTCTAGATCAAATTAGGATATCACATTGTTTTCAAAATAATGCAAATGAGCTTATTAGTATTCCTTACCAGGCAGAAAAGCATACAGAAATAGACCTCATCATGTTCTTTTCATCCTATCATCCTACCAAATTAGAAGTTAAACGAGTGTGGGGATGTGGTGGCAGAATGGATAAATCGCATTTATATTTCACCTTACTTTCTCGTTTATATTTTGTTACATAGTTAAATAAAAATTCCTTTAAAAAGGAAAGGGCGAGTCAAGGGGAAATATCCATGTAAAAGGTATGGGAAGGGAATTTTTCCAAGTTGACTTATGTGACTTTTTGCACATACTTAGCCGAGGCATACATAAAAAAAAAAAAAAAAAAAAAATGAATTTGAGGAGTTAGGCAAGGTTTCCGAATTTGAACAGACATACTTCAATCATGCTTGCTGAATCAGGTAAGGTTCAGCACCTTGCCATATCTGGGAATTTGCCCAGACTGCTAATTGTCAGTACAAATGAAATTACGTAGTAGGAAATTCAACTGGTCCTCTCCACAATTTTCTCATTGAGCGAAAAAAAATTATCTCTAGATCAAATTAGAATATCACATTGTTTTCAAAATAATGCAAATGAGCTTATTAGTATTCCTTACCAGGCAGAAAAGCATACAGAAACAGACCTCATCATGTTCTTTTCATCCTATCATCCTACCAAATTAGAAGTTAAACGAGTGTGGGGATGTGGTGGCAGAATGGATAAATCGTATTTATATTTCACCTTTCTCGTTTATATTTTGTTACATAGTTAAAAAGAACTTAGTTAATCAGCGGAAAAAAGTATAGCTTTTCAAGAGAAAATCTCATATTGTCGTGAAACATGAAACTATGTCTACTGACTGATAAACTTAGTTTTCGCGTGGTAAACTGTGTCATTCGGCGAAATCTTTATCCTTAGTTTAAACTAAGTGATAATCTTAGTTTTTCGTGATAAACTTCGGGTTTTTTTTCGGCGAAAAAACAAGTTTATCCCTGAATTAAATAAAGATTATAAGTTGTAAAACTTGTTTTTCGAAAAAGCTTACTTTATCAACTGATTAACTTTATTTTTCAAATGAAACAGTTTATCGCTTGTAAAACCTCTTTGAAAACAGTTTATCAAGTAAAAAAATTAAGGACCTGACAGGATAAGCAGAGAGAAGCGCCCTCAATAGTTGTAACTAGGCTGATGAATTTTCATATTGCGATATTGCGTGTACATTTAACTCGGTTTTCATGAGGTATTCATGCTTTCATCTAAAATTGCCATAACAAGCTAAAAACATTAAAAAACTCGAAGGGTTTAAAAAACTCGAACTTGAGTTCTAAGTAGCAAACTCGAAACTATAAATAATTCATACTACTTCAAAATCTCACTTGAGATTTATATTAATGACATTATGCAACAGGTTTTTCATTGATGATCAGAGTTACTATAACAGAAGTGGTAATTTGGCTATGGTTCAGATAGTCGGGGAGAGAGATAGGTTCCCATGCACCCCATTGATATATTTTTCTAACCTAAATTTTTGTAATCCTCAAGGTGTCTAATGAATGAATTTTGATGTTCCCAATATTAAATATTGTCCCAGGGGGTTCCTTTGGCGGCCATCTTGGATTCTGACGAAAAAAAAAAAAAAAAAAAAAAAATAAATATTTTTAACTTTTTAAAAAAAGGTTGTGATTGGTATTTATTGTGATGTTTTAAGGTTTGATGTTTTTAAACGTAATATAATGATAAAACGTAATGACACGATATAACACAATTGTGTTGAGTTGTCGTTAAATTTTAATACTCACTCACTCACTCTAAAATTGCCATAACAAGCTAAAAACATTAAAAAACTCGAAGGGTTTAAAAAACTCGAACTTGAGTTCTAAGTAGCAAACTCGAAACTATAAATAATTCATACTACTTCAAAATCTCACTTGAGATTTATATTAATGACATTATGCAACAGGTTTTTCATTGATGATCAGAGTTACTATAACAGAAGGGGTAATTTGGCTATGGTTCAGATAGTCGGGGAGAGAGACAGGGTTCCCATGCATTTTCCTAACCTAAATTTTTGTAATCCTCAAGGTGTCTAATGAATGAATTTTGATGTTCCCAATATTAAATATTGTCCCAGGGGGTTCCTTTGGCGGCCATCTTGGATTCTGACGAAAAGCGGTAACTTTTAAACTAGACACCATAGGAAAACAAATGACACCATTTTTGGGAGTAATTTGAGCATGAGAAATCGATTCCGAGGGTTATGTTCATGATTCAAACAAGTCGGATACATTAAAAAGCCGTAAAATTAAAAACAATAACTATCTTCATGTTTGACTAATGTAAAAGGAGCTCTTTCTTCTGCATTCAGATGTATAGTGTTATATTATTGATATATTTACTGTTTTCTTTTCTAGGTTCAGAATGTATCGTAGTATTGGCTAGAACTGGTGTTGATGAACTCACCTTCGTACCACTTACAGTTGTAGTGTAGCGGTGGATAAACCATGCCAAAACGCTAGAGTAATAAAAGGTGGTGGCGATTCATTGAACCTCTATTTTACCCTATCGCGTGGGTGATGTCTGTAATCACATTCCGGAGAGCCTTTCTGGTGAAGATTTAGAAACAATTGGCTTTCGTCAAGGCTGCTACCAAAACTTTACTAAAAACCAAGATCGATTGAAATGTAGTTCAGCAACTACTGAAGCCTCAACGCCACAATCCCCTCATAAACAAACCACAATTATCAACTGTTAATTATGTAGCTGTTCCATCCAGAATGTATCGTTTGTGGAAAATTGGAAAGGACATGGAAATATTGAGATATGCATCAACTATCCCGGTGTGGCAGGAGATATAGTCCTCCGGGCTCACAGTCCGGGAACAATGGTGAACAATAGGGCAATCGATTCAATTGACTCTTCATGCAACATTAGTTTCACGCTTTATTCCTTTGGCGTCCTATGGAGCCCGACTATGATACCTGCCGGACTATGATGACTTTCACACCGGTATTTGTCAAGGACAAAGACATTAAAGGATCCCCTAGTTGGAAACATGAATGGAGGGGCGAATTACCACCAGTCCTGTCACATATCCTTTAACAACCCTCAGCAACTTATATTTTTTTATATTGCTTAAAAAGCCAAAGCTAAGAACCATGCCATTGAGACAGCAAGATCGTAAAGCTGCTGTGCATCTGAAAACATTTAACTGCTGTTGTATTTTCATTTCAAGAGTTATTGGCAGATGGCGTTGTACTTCTAGCTACTTCTAACATCGCTGTGTCTACATACAAGTGTTGGAGAGATATGGCTTCCCCCCCATCCAGAATACAGAAGTGGGAGCTAAATGCAGGCCCGACTTGATTGCTTTTGCCAAGATTCATCCAGGTGACAGCTAGTCTATACAGTGTATGATGACGTGGCCCTCTGTGGTGTTGAATAAGAGACATTCAATAAGTCAAAGTCACTTCCCTGACCTCTTACACCTAAACTAACCTTGTCCAAGTCAGCAGGTGACCTCCTCATCCTCACACGTGAGCTCGTGAAGTGTCTGCCTTTTTGTCATCCCTGGTGATGCAGAATAATAAAGTAGTGTGCATCACCAGAGATGATGAAATGGCAGAGTTTCTCGAGCTCAGGAGGAAGTGATGAAACAATTTTTTTTTGAATTCAGTGAGAGAGATAGAGGTATAGAGTCTGAAAAGAGAATATGGAGAAATCATGAATGAGGAGAATGAGGGGGATCAGAAGGTGGAAGCGATGTGGTGGAAGGGCCATTTGAGAGGGTCAGTCGGAAGAAGTGGTGGAAGGCAATCAGAGAAAATGAAAACAGGAAGGCTGCTTGGGACCCTCGGAGCCGATGGATATTTTATTTTGAGAGAAGAGAAGGACTGTGTAATGGTGGAGTTGTGTCAAAGAATGTCAATGGAGGCGGTGACCGCAGAGGAGAAGGTGGGAGGTGGGTGTTTATGACGTCTAGTTGGACGCTTAAGGGCACAAATGATGGTCAGTAAATACTGATTTCCTGACTGTCTTGGGCCCTCGCATCTATAACACCCTAAAATGGCTCATAAATTTGATTGGTGCAAGGAGCCGAAGGAATTTATGATTGGGCTGCCCACCATTTGACATGTGTGACAAGTCTTACATTACTCAGGACACATCTTTTGAGTGTAGGCCACCAAAATGAGCTCCTAATTCTGTCATGTGTTTGTCTTACACCTAAGTGTCATGCCATGGGACTACATGGGCTATACCTATCACTTCCCTATGTATACCTTTGGCCAATACAATTTGATGACACGAGCTCCATTCCTCATCTACAAGTGCATCGGGTGTCCGCCATTTTCATGAGGACAATTTTGCTTGTAGAAACATACAGGAATTGGCGCGGCTTCCTGTTGCGACAAGGCCCTCTCACCTAATTCCTAAGTGCTGGGTCACTTTGTTGCTCATTTACCAGGTGTCATTGGCTTAAAATGGTTCTCCTTTACAGTCCCTAACTCGATAATGCTCAGACGGCGGGATTTTCAATTGTTTAACAGCTGTCCTTTGTGTCTAGGGGGCGGATTCTTCACTGAAGAGGGAAGATGACCTCAAAATTCTTCTAATTTGAGGAAAAGTATCCTATAAATTGGGACCCAGTCAATACCTCAAACCTCTTCCTATATTGTTTATGAGTAATTTTGACTCATCACCTGCTCACTGTTTCCTGTGAGGCTTTTCTGGTCATTGACCTGTTACTGACAGCGGAAAAATGTCTATTCCTCATCAATATCCACGTACAGGGCACCTGGGAAAAAAACTATGGGATCTGGAGTATTTCCCCGCCAAATCATCCCTAACAACAGGAATACACCTTAACTGAGGAGTCTTGTCTATACACCATTGGTGACAGGCAGGAAACCAAGTCTGATTCAAATTCATTTTTGTGTAGAGGGACATAATACGCCATACCATCCCCTGAACAAGTGCAACTAGTTCAGGTGGAACTCCATTATCAAAGGAAGTGCATCTTCCAATATCATGGACTGCGCACAGCACGGTCCCGAATGATTTAATGGGTTTGATTAAACTTCACCGAAAGGGCACAAATTCCCTCAAAACAAAGCTTAAGTCACCCTTTACTTTGTCTGTGTCAATTCCCTTTTGTGTGGGATTCTTGTTCTGAACCGAAGAAGGGAACGTGTGACCTCAAAGTAACTGCCAAACCTATGGTTTGACTCACTTTGGCCTTTTTCCATTTGGGGGATAGCCAGTTATCTCCCAAACCTGGACCTGTAGTCGGCTTCTAAGTGATCCATGTGACACACATGTGATTTGGGTCCCATCCCATGTTCTGGTAGCCCATTACTTTCTGTACTTCCCTTTTCATGGGAACATGCTGGATTTACCCTCCGTGTGCTACATGGACAGGAGCGGATCCAGGGGGGTGCGGCAGGGGCGGATCAAGACTGACTAGAGGGGGGCTGCCAGAAAATTTTAAATTTCAGCGTGAGTAATGGCTGCGTAGAAGCCACGGCGCCGCGTAGCGGCTCGAGGGGGTGGTTTGGGGGGGGGGTTACTAAAAATTAAGGCCCTGGCGAACGGGGAGCTTCTCATGATCATGGCAATCACTTTTCCCACTGTAAGGTTGAGGGAAATGTCAAGCACGTATAATGAAGTCATTGTTTCAGAACAATTGATCAGGACTTCGAGTATATAAGTTTAGATCAAATAAACAATGGGGAACAGTTCAACGCCGAAGCACGGTGAAGTTTGAACGACAGAAGGTCAAGTAAAATGTAATAGTACGTCAGCACGGACCAGTTTTAGGCACCAAGGGGTAGGGAAGAGTGAAAAATTTCATGTACCACATGTTAGGTACATAGGTGGGATCATCGCCTGGGTGGATGTAGAATCAGAAGTGGCAATTATTTTTATGGGCCAAAAAGGTCAAATTGACCCAAATAGGTAAAAATCATAGAATGGTGATTTATTTATTCGACTTCACATGAAATATAAGACTAATAAAATTCCCCCCTAGATAGCGTAGATTCAAGAAGAGTATTTGAATGTTGGATCTGGGGTTAATTTGGACCCCTCGAAAGGACCAAAAAGGGTCAACATTACCCAAATAAAGAAATTCATAGAATGGTGGATTCCAAACTTCATAAAATGTAACAGATTTAATTTTCCCCACTCTACTATAAGCTGTAGATCAAGAAGAATTTGAAGATGAATTTGATTTACCTTAATCACAGCAAAAAAGATTCACTACGTGAGCTTTCGACACGACGACTCTGTTCTTATCAAACTGAGATGATTACTGGATCTGGGGAGTCACAGACCTAGATGACCTTTGATCATGTGAAAAAAGAGACTGGTACAAACAGGTGGAAGATCGTGGCGGCCCTTGTCTCTGTTAAGTGACAACTGAGGTGGCGCCGATGTTGATAAGCCCTCCCTGACAACCGCGATTAAACCAGTTAGAGTCCTGGTCCAGAACTTTAACACCCCCTTCCCGTTTGATGGAGTGTTTTGACTGTTTAATGTATTGTGTTGAGCTACAGGGGAGGAAGAACTGCTTGGTCTCCTATGCTCAGCCAGGCGGTCTTGAGTGAGCGTTCTGATTCACCGACATAGGCCGATAGGGCAGTCATCGCATGTGATGTGATAAACTGTGAAATTTGAATGTTGGAATCTGGGCTATGCCAGTTATGTCCACAGCAAAAAGCACGACCTTTGATCACTCACCAGAATCTATCTATACATCATCTATTCACAACTTTGACCTATACAAATTGCTTTCCCCAACATAGGCCATCACCCAATCAATGATCAATAGTGTGCTCTGATGACTGATTATCCACTCACTGAGTACATTCACACTGTTACTTTTTGGCTGTGGTTGGGCCTATAGGAAGGGTTTTTTGAGAAGGCAGGTCGCATTTTTTCTAAGTGACACCTGCCAATCAAATTTGGACCCCAATTAGAATATAACTGTATCTGTGACTATTAGTCTTGGTACGAGCACCTGCATGAATGGTTTTCGATATACGCGCCTGACTCACCCTCTCTCTGCGCCCTCCTACACGGGTGAATGTTGCCATAGAAATAACATGGCCAAACTTAGGATTAGTCGGCTTTTATTCCTTCTCAAAACCATGCCCTGGTTGCACACCTTTTATAGTCTCCTTTGGATTGAATTTCACAATGTTTTTAACTTATAATATTTTACAAAATATTGCCTGGTACAACCAATTTGGTCAAATACTTTTTCCCGTAGCGGAGTAAAATAGGCCGCATGCCGCTATCTGTTACCTGTATGGCTCATGCCATAGGTCACGGAGCCAATTGAGTGTCATGTGGGGACGGGTAATAGGGGAAAAGGACAATAAGTGGCAAGATGGGTAATTTTTGACCCCAGAAACGGGCACAAAAGGGTCAAAAAAATTGACCCAAATGAGTAAAAATCATAGAATGGTGAATGTATTTATTCCAACTTAAACTAGTATTTCATTTTCCCACTCTATAGCAGAAGATTGCAGAAGAATGGAATGTTTGAATCTAGGTCAAATTTGACCGCAGAAAGGGTGAAAAGGGGCTTAAAATTGACCAAAATACGGTAAAACATAGAATTGTGATGTATTAAGTCCAACTTTATACTAAATTCAATAGTATTTCATTTCGTCTTCTGCACTCTATCGTCATTGTAAAAATAAGTTTATATGTAAGGTAAAAATCGTAGAATGGTGAGTATTTATTCCAATTCTCATCTTAAATATAGTAAGTATTTTAATTTTCCAGCTCTCTAAGCTGTGCATTTAGAATTCGAATGTTGGAATCTGGGGTCAAAATTGACCCAGAAAGGTCCAAAAAGGGGTTAAATTTACCCAAATGAGGTAAAAATCATATATATATTCCAACTTAAACTAGTATTTCATTTTCCCCACTCTATCGCATAAGATTCCAGAAGAAATGGAATGTTGGAATCTAGGGTTAAATTTGACTCCAGAAAGGGTGAAAAAGGGGCTTAAAATTGACCCAAATAAGGTAAAAATCATATAATGGTGATGTATTTATTCCAACTCTATACTAAATGCAGTAGTATTTCATTTTCTCCACTCTATAGCAGTAGATTCAAGAAGAATTGAATGTTGGAATCTATCTGGTGTCAAAATTGACCCAAAATATGAGTCAGTAAAATGGCAAGGTAATCATTCCACTTATATGCATTTTAAGACTTCAAAAATGAAACCTCATTTCTATTAATATATTGGTAGTAGGTAAAACTAAATTTTGACATATTGGGTCGAGATACACCCCCAATTTAATAATATATAGTTTCATCTTGATTGAATCGCCTGTTAATTATCATGCCCGTATCATTTCAACCAGTTTTGATATGAGGGCTAAAAACATGATTGATGAAGCCTCCTAGACACTATGAATTACAATAAGCTCATCTACCAAGGACACAGTTCAGTGGGTTGTACTTGTACATACATTGACATGAACTGACCTTGTGTGATCTGGGTATCATATATCATACCCAAAAAACCAGGGGTGTATTTTCTAAATACATTGGCAAATGAAAGCTACTGGACTGTGCCAAGGGAATTGAGATTTTACTAGCTCATAGTGAGAATACTGTGTAAAATAATAAATTCTATCTAAGTTATATCTAATAATATCTAAGTTAAATATTGTAAGTCCTACGATTTCACAGAATAAATGAGACAAATAGTACCTTTCTACAGACACCAATATTATATTCTGATCACTTCCTGTAAAATCTGTTGATCCCGGGGACGAGGCTATTTAAGGCCAAGTAAAAAAATAAAACAGTTGATCTCCGGACTTTTGAAAAAAAGTTGGTGAAGGAGGCCTTTATTATTTGTTATTTTATTATTTTTTTAAAGATGGCCGCCAAGTCTAAGATGGCCACCATGATATATTTGAAGATTGCGTTTGCGTTGTGGAAATAGTATATTATGTAAGAAGGTTGAAGAAATTGCTCAACAAAATAAAGGATACTCTTAAAATAGGTATGAGAGTTCAATAGTGCTCCGATATTTCCGACTTCATTTTCCCCCTTTTTAGCCTTCTTTTTGGTGGTGGTGTTGTTGCTTTTTAAAAAAAATAACAAATAACAAAATCGGTGCGGCGTCCAAAATCGGAGCGGGCGGGGACGATCAACTGTTTTTTTTACTTGGCCTTAAAGAGTGGATCTTTAATCAATTTGACCCCAAAATTGACCCTAGAAAGGGCCCAAAAGAGGTCAAAATAGACCCCCAAAAGAGTGTGAATTAAAAGCCACCAATTGGGCAATTATACTGTGGAAGTTAATCTTTTGAGAAGCAACTCCATAGACAAATGTTTGCACTTTTTGTCAGCTGGCAACCACATAGATTTTCATCAATTGACGAAACGATTGCCATGTTGGCAAAGGTGGACAATATCATCATCATCTTTTGACTTTTGTAGAAATC